>CM076578.1:76893377-77073275 GCA_034641835.2 Pinus albicaulis
TGTTTTTCTATATTGATGATCCAGGTGGATATCAGTGGCCTCCCCCCGATTCCATTTGGACCCGTAGCATCAATTCTTTCAGTTTTTCAGCTTCATCACAACTTACTATTTATAGCAGGTTTTCGAGTCCTGCACACCCGGAGCCGTTTTGGGGCATTAATAATCCCTGTGGATATTGGTGGCCACCCATCGAGTCCATTTGAACCCCCAGCATCAGTTATTTTAGTTTCTAAGTTTCGGCACAACCTACTATTTTTAGCAGTTTTTCGGGTCTTAAACTTCCGGAGCCGTTTTGAGGCCCTAAACGACGTTTTTTGGGAAAACGGAGAGCAGCATGGGTCCATGGACCAATTTTTCTTGTTCCAAAGTTGTACTCCTTGGACAGATCTTTCTAACGAGCTATTGAGCGCATCAAACGGAGATCAGATGCCCTCATTGTAAGAAAGTTCAGGGGGCTGGGAGCCGATACATCTCTTCTCAGAGATAAGTGCTACCAGTGCCCTAGCTCACCGCATCTCCATTATGTCTGCATTGTAACACAGTTCAGAGGCCTACGTATGGCACATCTCTTCTCGGAGATACACTACCAGCGCCCTAGCTTGTTTCCATTATGCCTGTAAGCTTATTGCAGTCATTCTTTTATTAATAAAATGAAGCATTATTTCCGCTGCATCTCTGTATCTATGGTTATCTGTATCTATGGTTATATCTATATTCTGTTGCGTTCTTGAATAAAATCTGGATCAGTGGTATCAGAGCGGGTCTGCTTTTTCTCTGTTTTTCTTTTCATATCCCCAACGTGGCTAGGGTATAAGGAGTTCAACCTCGCAACCCCAACGACCCCCCATGGCGAAAGGAAAGAAAGACGAGGGAGCAGGAGATCCTGTCAAAATATTGCTCGAGGATGCCCTCGAGAAACAGAGGAATGAGATGATGGACAATTTTTTTTCAGATCCTTCAATGGCTGCCCACCGGTGGCACATCTACATCCAACAAGTCTACCAACAGGTCCGCGACATCCTGGACAAATCCAACATCAAGTTCAGCAAAATTTCCCCCCCCACGGAGGAACTTAACGCAATGGAGACCATTTCTTCCTAAGGAGGGAGGAATGATCCAGGTGGATATCGGTGGCCTCCCCCCTATTCCATTTGGACTCGTAGCATCAATTCTTTCAGTTTTTCAGCTTCATCACAGCTTACTATTTATAGCAGGTTTTCGGGTCCTGCACACCCAGAGCCATTTTGGGGCATTAATAATCCAGGTGGATATTGGTGGCAACCCATCGAGTCCATTTGAACCCCCATCATCAGTTATTTCAGTTTGTAAGTTTCGGCACAACTTACTATTTTTAGCAGTTTTTCGGGTCTTAAACTTCCGAAGCCATTTTGAGGCCCTAAACGACGTTTTTTGGGAAAACGGAGAGCAGCATGGGTCCATGGACCGATGTTTCTCATTCAGAAGTTGTACTCCCCGGACAGATCTTTCTAATGAGCTATTGAGCGCATGAAACGGAGATCGGATGCCCTCATTGTAAGACAGTTCAGGGGGCTGGGAGCTGATACATCGCTTCTCAGAGATAAGTGCTACCAGTGCCCTAGCTCGCCACATCTCCATTATGTTTGCATTGTAACACAGTTCAGAGGCCTGCGTATGCCACATCTCTTCTTAGAGATACACTACCAGCGCCCTAGCTTGTTTCCATTATGCCTGTAAGCTTATTGCAGTCATTCCTTTATTAGTAAAATGAAGCCTTATTTCTGTTGCATCTCTTATTTATGGTTATATCTATATTCTGTTGCGTTCCTACATAAAATCCGGATCAATTGAACTTGACCCTTAGGGTGTGGCTTATGACATTTTTAGCATTCTATAAAGAAACTACTACCTTTTCTAGTGCAATTTTCTACAGTAGCACTAGTTATATGAATTTTTGTTTCATTTTCCTTAGTAGGTGGAGGAGCTGAATATTTTCAAATTCTCAAGATTATGCATACCTGACTATGGCTGGAAGGTTGGAACCTACAATAATTTGTTGGTAGGACTTCCCATTTAAGAAAGACTACTATATATTTAAAAAAAAAAAATAGGAATGTTTTTCTTCCAATCAATCTGGGCTACATTTAGAGCTTCATATGCTACGATGTGTAGCCTATTTATGGCTAAGAATGCATGAAAAGATGTTTTAAACTATAACCTAATACTAAACATAAATTAAAGTTAGAATTTAGGTTTTATGATTAAATAATGGAAGAGGAATAGTGCGTACTATATTTTTTGGGTATATGGGGTCCACTAAGGATTACCTGGAAGAGATTTAAGTAGATCTGGGGTGATGACTATAGGGTTGTCCATCAAAAACCCTAGAAGATTCATATAGTACCTTACAAACTTCAGGAAAATTCAGGGGAAGACAAATGATGGTTGGAGGACATGCTACATGGTCTTGAACACGACCATCATGATTTCTAAAATGTGGTGGCTGTGCAAATGCATCTTGTTGTTATGCTATATATTGCACAAAAAATCTAATTCTGTGAACGTCAATATGCCATGAAGCCACCTTTAAGCAACAAAAGTGGAAAAATTGTTTGTAAAAAAAATAAGCGAACTTTACATCCAATGGATCTCCCTTTTCAATGAGGATGACTCCAAGTGAGTTTGAACATAATCATAACATAAAATAGTCACAAATTCCTCAATACTTTTCAAAATAATTATTATGATACCAATTCATAAATGGCATAAAACTTTGGCCTCTCATGGCAAACTTCAATCTAGTTCCTAGGCAAGGAAAAAATTCTTCCCAAGATAGAGCTTTGATATGTATGGAAGGAAAACCTCTTGAGGGAATTAAACCTATGATACTGCATAAAATCACTATTATGAGCCCAATGTTGAAATGGAGCCAAAATTTTTCATCTTGCAATTTGATTGTAATCCACCACACTAGTGAAAAAAATATGCACGTCATAATTTTTTAGTGGCTGAAGGGATTAGATCTAGTGGAATTTGAGAAGTAAAAAACCTCAATGAGCCAAGGTATATAGCCCTTGACTGTAAAAACCCAGCATTTTTAGATCTAGTAGCAATGCGAGATGGAAGCCTTAAGAGGTGACTAGATCTACAAGATGCAATCATTGTATTACAACAACAACTAGTGCAACCCTCTCATCTCATTTTGTAAATAAAATAATAGAGACCTATAGCTAGTAATTTGTAGAGATTGAGTTCTTTGTTATATTCTTGAATTAGAGTGATGAAGGTAGAATTTATGGTTGGAAAGGAACCTCATATATAGTGTAAATTTTATTTTAATACCTAGACCTCATTTTTAATGGTGAACCAAATGTGGTGGAAGAAATTTGTGGTGAAAACGTGAGGACTTGGAGATTTTTTGTAATGCATATCTATGAAATTCAATTTTACATATATTAAAGTGATGGGTCTCATGGGACTGGCATCATGTTCTTTCAAGACTAATTAGGGAATGTTTTTGGTGATCATGTGAATGGCAGTGAAACCATCCTATTTGATTTTTGAGAGGAGAGACCTAAAAATTTTTGTTGGTTTGTGATAAATATGTTGATGATAAGTTAAATTATTACCTTTATTGTTCTTGAGATGAGTAATTCTATTACAATTCAAATGTCAAATCATCAATTTGTGGAAGAATTTCGAGTTGTGTTCTCCTTCTTGAGTCAATGGCACTTGTGATTTATACTAGAAAAGTATCTTTAACTATTGATGTCACTCACTAGGGTGGGTGAAAAAATGTTTCTCTTGGCCAACAAGGGATTTGTCTCTTCCATGAATAATTTGTTTTTGAATGCATGCCATTCTTGATTCTAGATCTTTTGGGCTTGGAAAATGTCTAAAAAGACTATCATGTTCCATGTCTTGATATGTTGTTTAAGGTTTTTAAGTCTTTGTTGGAAATGATAAATTAGAGTCCTTTTGTGTATGACACCTTGATTCCACCATTGATTGATGTTATTATAAATGTATGGGCGAGAAAGCCAAAAAATTTAAAATCTAAAGGGCTTTTTGATGGGGATACTTGGGTTGTCGAGAGTGATGGATATGGGCCAATGATCTAATCTAGTTGACGGGAGAATATTAGTGTGTATACCTTGACCACAGAGCATTAAGAATTCTAAAATCAAGAAATATTCCAATTTCAAACTACATGTTGTGATCCCCCACATTTACTGTTACAAGCATGGAGCCCATTGAGGGTTTCCGCATCAATCAGTCTCATATCACTGATAAAGGTGTTGAACGCTTCATTATCCTGATCATGTCTACAAATTTATCCTTTTCTTTTACTCTAAGGAAGAAATAAGGTTGAAATGCCTTCTTAGAATCTAATGAGAATTTCCATTGAGATGTACAAAGTTGGCAAGGCTTTGCAAGAATTTGTGTGTTTCCAGAAGAAGATGCACACCATATACATTGGCAATGAATGCATTTTATGAGGATCACGAAGTAAAATTGAGAAATTAAACTTATTTCTATGGAAAATAAATCGTGAGGTAGAATCATGTTTAGATTCTAAATAATGACAATGTCAGCAACCATGCCTTTGGCATTTATGGTTGTCAATTTGCCCTTTTTCCAAAAAAAAATTAGTAGGGTTTCTATCATAATAATATAACTTTTTTTTTTCTTGAAACATAAGAGTATCATGTGATTCAATACATATCTTATTGTGTAAGAGTAATTTCTTTATTTTAACACTAATTTGTCATATATTCAAAGATATCACCTTCATTGACCAAAGGTATCTCTCTAATAATAAATGAAGATTGGTCTTGTGACCTCAACGATTATCATCATGCAAGAGTTATTTTAGATTTTGTATCCTGTTTCAAAGTGCAAAAGTCACTTCAAACACTTTTACAGTCCACTTACAAACCTCATATAAATCGATTCCAAAATGTAGGATTATGCCAGAATTATACAACACATAAAAATTGCTTCTTGCAACTCTAGGAAACTGCAGCTGACCCCATGTTCGTTAAGTAACCTGAGTTTGATGCCCTGTCATCAATACTGCCAGCAAAGTCGGCATCTAAAAATCCACCAAGTACAAAATTTTTAGTCTTTTTGTAAAGAAGACCAAAATATTTTGTTCCTTGGATATATCGAAGAACTCTTTTGGTTGCATTCCAATGGTTGTCTAGTAGTTCCTGCATAAAACGTGAATGAATAATAACTGCATATGATAGATCAGGATGAGTGGTTGTCAAATAAATAAAGCTGCCAATCAAATGTCTGTAAGTCGTGTTGTCCACTTTCCCCCCCCCTTCAAATTTTGAAAGTTTTAAGTTTTGTTCCATAGGGGTAAGGATAGGCTTACAATCCTGCATTCCAAATCACTGAAGAATTTCTGCTACATATTTACTTTGGGAAATGAATATCTGATGTGGACGTTGGAATACTTCAACTCCAAGATAGTAGTGAAGTAGTCCCAAATCTGTCATCTTAAAACCTGCATGTAACTCCTTTTTCACCTATTCAATGTGATCATCATTGTTGCCTGTAATGATCAAATCATCAACATACATAATGAGAATGAACAGATACTTTCCCTGTTGGTGCACATACAAAGTATCATCAGATTCACTGCGATGAAAACCAACTTTGTGAAGGTATTCATCCATTTTGGCATACCAAGCACGGGGAGCTTGTTTTAATCCATATAAATCCTTGATTAATTTGCAGACTTTATGTTCTTTCCCTTTAACTTCAAACCCTGGTGGTTGTGTCATGTATACATCTTCCTGTAAGTCCCCATTGAGAAAAGCGCTTTTGACATCCATCTGATGAAATTTCCACCCTTTCTGAGCTGCTAAGGCAAGTGTAAGGCAGATGGTGTTCCATTTAACTGTGGGAGCAAAGGTATCCTCATAATCGATCGCTTCATGCTGCGCAAAACCTTTAGCAACAAGTCGAGATTTATACTTGTCAATATCACCATTTTCCTTGTACTTAATTCAATAAAACCATTTGCATCCAATAGGTTTAACATGTTGAGGACAATCAACAAGTTGCCAAGTGTTGTTGTCTTGAACTGCCTGATATTCATCAACCATTGCTTGTTGCCATTATTTATGTTTTACTCCTTCTTGAAAAGAAGAAGGTTCAGTAAAATCATTTGCTATCAAAGAAAAATTGCCTTCATTTTGTTTTGATGCCCTTGTTCCTGTTTTTTTTGTTCATTAGGCCCTACATATTTCAATAGTTGAACTGCCCATTTTGGAAGTTCTTGCTCACTTGTTTGAGGTTCTGATAAGTCTCCATCATTGTAGAGGGGATTAATGTAAACTGATGTTTGTCGTTCAGGTGGTGAATTTGGAGAATCACTGTCAGAAGAACTGCTGTTGATTGGAGACGCTGATGAACTGCTAGAAGACCCAGATGATTTTGTTCAAGTAGATGGACTGGATGAATCATCTTCAGAGGAAGGAAAATCAATTTCATACCAATTTGGTGAAGTTGGTTGACTTTGCATATTTCCTTTCTTTTTACTGCCCTTATTTTCTAACTTGTGAATAAGACTTTCGATTTCTTCAGCACTCTTACTCTCTGTTTCATCAAAAATGACATCCCTGCTCACAATAAGTTTTCCATTGGTCAAAATACGATACCCTTTATTTTCATCTAAATAGCCAATCATGGTGCATTTTAAACTTCTTGAATCAAGCTTAGTTCTCTTTTCTTTTGGAACTAAGGCATAACAGATGGATCCAAAAACTCGAAGATGTTTAACTTTAGGTTTGAAACCAAACCAAGCTTCATAAGGGGTGATTCCTTCTAATGAAGTAGTTGGAGATATGTTTCTTAGATAAAAAGTTGTATGGATTGCTTCCGCTCAATATGTTGGACTTAACCCTTTGAAAGTTAACATGGATCTTGCCATGCCTAACAATGTGCGATTCATCCTTTCTATGACTCCATTTTGCTGAGGAGTGTAGACATTTGTAAGATGCCTTCTGATGCCATTTTCACTACAATAAGTTTTTAATTCATTTGAATTGAATTCTCCCCCATTATCTGTCCTGAGAGTACCTATCTTTTCTTTGGCTTCATTTTCAACAAGTTGTCAATTTTTTTTTTAATTTCTCAAATGCTTCTGACTTGTTTTTCAAGAAGTAAACCCAAGTAATTCTACTGAAATCATCAATAAATAGCAAGAAATATTTGCAACCACCTAATGAGGTTTGTAGTTGACCACACACATCACTATGAACTAGTTGCAGCAGTCTGTTTGCGCGCCATGTACTTGTTGGAAAACTCTCTCGACTCTGTTTGCCATAAATGCAGGCTTCATATTTTTCATTTTCCGTATTGAAAGTTGGAAGTCCTTTAACCATCCCTTGTTCTTCAATTGAGAAATACTATCAAAATTCAAATTTCCATATCTTACATGCCATATTCTTATAGGTGAAATTCTTGTAGTAACTGCCCCTGCAAAATCAGAATGCCTTGGAATAATTGTCCCTTTCATCTTTAACAGTTTTCTGTCTTCATATCCTGTCATCACTGTTTGGAAGTTCTGTTTGACTGAATTAATCTTAACTAAGCCATCTTCCATAATTATTTGATGTCCTTCTTGTCGAATCATGACCAAAGACAACAATTTTTTCTTAAAGGTGGGTACATACCACACATTGGAAATCATTTTTTCTCTAATGTAAAGGAAAAAAACTTTGACTGCACCTTTTCCATAAGGCGTATGTTTTTTATCATCTACTAGAAAGATGGAATTAAGATGGAACTCTTGAAAATTCCAAAAGAAATCTCTTCTACAGGTCATGTGCTGAATTTCTCCTGAATCCAAAATCCAAGCATCTTCATAATCACTCTTAATATAAGAGAAAAGTTGGATTGCAGGTGAAGAATTGAAGACATATTTTGAGTCATTATCATCTTGATCTTGATCATTTGCAAACTGTGCTAAAGGCTGTTGAAACTTAGAAATTTTATTGATACATGTGCGAAAATATGAGGCATAATGACCAACTCTGTTACATCGCCTGTAAACAATTTGACTCAAATCGGCGCCTCTTCCTTGAGACTGTCCTCTGCCTTGAGACTGTCCTCAACCTTTGCTTTATCCTCTATTTTGGGATTGTCATCTCCCTGGATTTTGTCCCGTGCCTTGTTGAGATCCTCTGTTTTGATTGTTGCCTCTGCCTTGAGAATTGTTTCTGCCTAAATTAGAGCCTCTATTGGATTTTTTTCCTCTGTGTTGACTGCGACCACGACCTTGCGCTGCTTGATTTTGATTAAAATTACCTTTGCCTTTGTTTTTGGAATTTTCAACTAAGGAGTTACTAGTACTGGCTTCTGTGAGAAAAACATCTTCACCGACTTTATTTTTCTTCCAAAAAGTTTTATCATGTTGAGTCAACATTTTGCAGAACTCATCAAACTTTAGCTTTTCTAACTTTCCATTTAGCTGTAGAGTTTCCAAAAAATGTGTGTAGGAAGAAGGAAGCCCAGAAATTAAAATTGTAACCATAAAACTATCATCAACTGCTTGAAAACCAGCATTAACAATTTCCTACTTAATATTCTTAAGTCTGGAGATGTATTCAAGAATATCTGCTTCTTCAGTCAATTTTTGATGCAACAATTTTAATTGTAGGTCAACTCTTTTTAATTGAGGCTGAGTATCAAAAAACTCTTTAAAATTTCTCAAAGAAGACCAAGCATCTTTAGCATTTTCGATATGGACATACATTTCATCATTGACAGAGGCTTTAATCAGAGCGAATGCTTTGTCATTTTTAACTTCCCATTTTTCTAGTGTAGCTACATCTGTAGGTTTATTTGGATTTACATATCCATCACAAATATCATGCCATAGTTCATTATAAACAAGAGTGCTTTCGATAAGGAATTTCCATGTTTTGTAAGATTTTGAACCTTCAAGTTTGTCGGAATCAGAAAAGAAATTAATCAAATTAGACATTGTAGTGTTAAGACTTCACACCACAAATCAAGCTCTAAAAAAAATTATCAAGATGCACAACACAACAGCAACACACGACGCAAAAAAAAATGAACTACGGGGCTTGGCCTTGACCCTTGAATAGTTGTTGAAATAGGAGAAAATCGACCTGAGCTTTGCACTTGACTCTAGTCAATTTCTCAAATATTTACAAGGAAAATTTCAAAATTTGACTTTTACAATAGTGCTCTCGCATAATCCTGGTAAAAAACAAAAATTACCCCCCCTCAAAGTAAAATTACTTTGAGTCACACTATCACTCCATAAACAAATTACAAAGCACAAATCTCCTTATTACTCCAAAATATTACAATAACCTTCAAAAATATGCCTTATCACTCCATTACAAAAACATTACTTCACTGACCCTTCACTTTTACATAAAAACATATCTTATCACTCCATTGCAAAAAAATGACTTTTCTTCCAAAAAAAATATTACAAAAACATTACATAAAAAATACGTATAGATAATCACCGGCACCACGCGGATGTTGCAATGGTCATGATCTACAACTCTTCACAGGGAGCATTTTCACTTTGAAGATGTATAAAGATCTCAAATTCCCCCTTGTTTATCGGAGTCATTCATTCCTTGTTGACGGTCTCCTTTTCAAACCAAGATGGATTGATTAGAGCAGATCGCCCCAGAATTGAATACATAACTATGTTGGATTTACAAAAAATTTCGGCCTTTTCTTTTCAGTAAATAACACTTCGTCAACTTTGACCAAGGAAAAGTTCACCGTTGATCATTCCAGTGACATGAAAAACACTCACCAACAATTGTGCAGAATCGAAGGAATCGAAGAGTTTTATCACCCACATGAAAGTGCAGAATCGATGGTAAACGTTCTTTGGAAAAACCTCTGCAGAAACCTTCAGAAAAATGCAGAACGTTAGCTGGCTTTTCAAATCATAGAACAACATGGAGAACGTTGGCTCAACATTGGCTCAACACTGGTTGTATGGCTCTTTCACATGCAGAATGCTCAACGCTGGATGTATGATAACTAAACATGCAGAACGCTGGTAGCAAACGAGATTTGAAGGCCGAGTCAAAGAATTGAGGGTGAAATATAATAAGGGAGCATAACATGGGAGTGCTCACATTGCAATAAATGGCGTGCCAGACTGCGCACTGTCACTGGCATGTGTTGCTATGGCAATGTAAATGGATTACAAATTAATCTGTGCTACAATTGAAACGTTGTTCCAAGTGATGAATTACAATATGCTGGTTCTTTCACAGATGGATCCAATATGCAGAATCGATGTTTTCAAAATCGATGTTTTCATAATCGATGTGCAGAATCGATGTTCATTTAAACACTATTTACAAGACTCTTTCTTCTGGACATTTTCTTATAAATATAAAATTATACAACGCTTTCCTCTTTTTTTTACTTCACTCAAACAATTTGAAATAGAAACGCATATGCTCATTTTAAAAAATGATTTTAGAATTTACAGATCTAAAATCAATAAAAAATTTGACAAAGTTCATACCAATCTTTTTCTGATCACTTCAACGGAGTTGAGTTTTCCACGACCTGGTAGCGCTGGAATCTCCTCCTCACAGCATTACCGTGGCTCTGATACCACATGAAACTGCAAAAGTGTCCTCAGACACACAACTTTATTGATCAAGCAAGAATATTACATAGCAAATTACAGGAGTTTACACACGTAAACTCACACTCTCACATTCTCTCATTACACATTACAATGAAAATAGGAAACTAACCTATTTATAAGCTCTATGCTCTAGCTTAATCTAGTTATGGATCACTTGGAAAATAAACAAGTGTCCATTTACAATAAATGAGCTTCTAACCAGACTACTAACTTTACTCCTAACTTAGAGCCTAGGAAACGACTCTTTTCTAGAGTCCTAATTTTTAATAACAAATTTCTATTTCTAAATATCTCAAAGATTTATTAAATATTCTAGAATAATAATTATTAATTTAATATCTTAAATTAATAATTATTTTATTCAAACACTATAACCTATGATAAAATTTATTTTGGATCATCTAACACTGTTGCGTTGAATCCTAGGGCAAAAGAAGAATTATGAGATGGCATATTGGCTAAATTACATTTCTTGCTACCCTTTAGGGCTTGCTGAATTTGATTTCTAAGGATTGATTGTATGTCCTTCCATGATAGACATCCACATCTCTAGGAATATTCCCTGCATACACATAGAAACAATTTCCTGCACCAAATATTATACCATTTAGACTAAACTGCATCTAGATCAACCTTTTAAGTTTTATGACCTTTCCTCTGGGGTAAAATAATCCCCCGGTCTCTATAATTGGAAATTTAATGATGCCATATAAATTTTAATCTTGAAACATGGAGCTTGTGGCATAGCTTGTTACTAAAATGTTATTTTGGCTAGAACCATTTCAAGAAAAGTATATGTAACTAACTCCCCCTTTATTTTTCTTACATAATTTCATTATTACATTTTTTTGCTACTGAGGGTTTAAGGTACAATTGCATGATGAAGTTTTGTGGCCACAGTCATCGCTCTCCTGGACATATACAAGGGTGTAAGTGGTGATTTAAAACTCCTGAAAATTATCCCTTTGTCTAATTATCCTTATGTTTTACAACCTTGAAGGTCTAAATCTAGGTAGGGTTTCAGACATAATCCCAAGTTAGAGCTTATATGCAATCAGAATTTTTAGGATCAACAATCATGTCTAATCCATTTTATGTTCTAAAATTTAATAGACCCATAGATGAGGTGGACATTCTCATTATGTGGAACCTTGTTTAATTTGTATCATACTAACAAATCTCCTTCTTCTTATGTACGTAAAATAGAGGGTTTCTTGGGGCAAGGAGGTTAGTCTATAGCATAGATCTTATTATGAAAATAATTCACCTTCATATAAATCCATTGGAGTTGTCCTGAAGCATATGTGAAGTATACTTTGTGTGTTTGTGTATATATATATAGGATCTGACAGAGCTATTTAGGAAACCTTCATTTGAAATATGAAGGCTGTGCTATGAAATTTCCTTTGGTCTACCAACATTTATAACAATGTGATGGTCTCTCTTTCCCATGAACCATGACTTAAAAGAATAATTCAAAGAAGTGTTACTCAATATTTCTCAAGTACACCGCCATGGGTTAATTACAAGAGTGACACAAGGTTACACCACGTACAAATTTCAAACAAACTCATGTTTTTTTTAGACTATTAAGAAAGGACTTTTGGATTTCAGTGAGTTTGTCCAGAATCCAGATAACCTGGGTCTGGTAGTTGATTTTTCATGTACCTTCATGTGGATGGAGTTATAATCTGCTTTACTCATGGGGTATCTCTTATATTCCTGTTTCAAATAATTTACTTCTCTGTTCAAGCCAACTAGCCTTCAATGTTGCATTATCATTGATATTGAACATGACGAAAGTTACTCCATATATCTTGAATTATCTAGTTTTTTTGACTTTGAGTGCAATCTGCTTGCCGTTCATTCATATCGTGACAGGACTAAGGGAGTGAATACTGCATAGTAGGCTTCATTTGCATTGTTGCAGCTTCTGCAATCTATCAGCAGCTTCTTCCATTGATGCAGCTTGTATTCAATGTGGTTATAAAAAAGGAGACCTTTGCAGTGGTTCTGCAGATGCAAATTTTCACATCCATAGTTGCTACTGTGCTATGCGTAGTTGGATTTTTTGTTAGTGGAGTGTTTAGAGATATGAAAAAGGAGGCTAAGAATTTCACAATGGGGATAGTTGCCTATTATATGACACTGATATGGTCTGAAATAGGTTGGAAGGTTTTTTCTGTTGGTAGAGTGGGTTTGATATTTTTGGTTTCTTCCTTGTACTGAAGTGTGATTATCACTCTAGCCCTCCCTAATGAATTTAGAATTGGGGCCAAATCTCTTGCAGGATTTTCTCCCATTAAATTAGATAATATCAAAACAATAAAAATTAAATTAAATGATCAAGACATTTTTCTAGTTAATGAATCAGTTACTTCCCAGCCTCAGACTGATGTACCTAGGAAAGGACAGTAAATCGAAAAATTTAAAAACAGAGTACAGAATAATCATTTAACTCCTGAGACCATTCCATAGGTTGTTGCACCCACTTTACCTCTTGGTCCATTAGTAAGTTCTGATGTTGCACAATAAATATTGAAGGTGAGGACCCTTGTTACTCTAGTTGACTTGTTTAAGATTTTTGGGTATAGATGCACTATTATGCAATCACTAGTTGTGCTATCAGATGGACCTAAGATCGTCATCGGACATGCCTACAAAGAGTATATAAAACACAAATAACCATCATTAGAAATACCAGGTATGTCTGAAAAAGTGAATGCATATAAAATACATTTAAAGTAGCTAATGGACTAGCTATATGCTTATTCCTATTAGCACAACTAAGATTTGACCCTTACAAAATATTGTTGCATGATTAATATGAATATTATTGTTAATTAAAGGAGAGAAAAAACTTACCGTTGATCATAATTAAAGTAAAATTTACCCAGAAATAATTCAGCAGTATACCCAACATCAACGATGTAGAGGTGATTAATGTCAGTAGCTAAACCCATATAAAAACTAGATCATAAGTTTGGTACATGAATAATAGCGAATGATAACTTGAATAAAATCACAAGCCCTAGATACTAGAGAACAATAAATTTAACAGAATCTATTTCATACTAGAAAATAGTAAAACCTATGACGGTTTGGTTTTGACACGGTTTTTCCCTCTTTAGGACACAAAAAAATGATGTAAATAAGGCCAAAATTGAGGCAGATTTAGGACGTAAGCTTGCTTATAATTTTGTCAATGTTTGACTCAATAAATCAACTCTCAAATCTGTTTTAGTACTCTATTTTGTTTCTGGTTTTAGTTCCAACTCTCAAATATGTTTTAGTACTATGTTTTATTTCTAGTTTTAGTTCCATTTGAGGAATCCATCGATAGTACATTTTGAATCAAGGTGTTTCATCACAATTGTAAGAGTTATTCATGTTTTTTGGAGCTTTCAACTGAAAGTGCATACCTTTCTTCCTTGCTCTTTTTTTCACTATAAACCAATATGTTTGTGGAATTTTACTTACTTTTTCATTTATTTATGTGCAAAAACAGATGGAGTTGTCTTATAAAATCACTATCGATGAAGAGAAACCTGTCATTGGCATTGTCAGGTGTCGAGAAAGTTGTACATTTGCTAAAATCTGTGATGAAATTGTGGATGATGGAATCATTAAATACCCTTTTGATTTTATCCAGGTTGGATTAGCCTTAAATCCAAAGCAAGAGAAGAAATGGAAAGTTTATACAACACTTTTATGCATCAAGAGGAAACTAGGCACATTTGATGTGGAAGTAAGGGGTTCAAATGCAGTGGAAACAATACCAATATTTGAAAAAATTAAAGAGAATGTGGAGGAACCTATGAATAAACAACCAAGATTTGAAAATATGCCTTTGTCAGTGGAAGAAGCCATAATTTTTCATCCTTGTGTATTGACATTTTCGGAAAAAAAAAAGTGAAAAGTTTAATGGAAGAGTTTTTCAATGAGAAACTTACTCTCAAAGTATATTCTGAAAAGGGAGAATCTAAAATAAATATCCACTGTGAAGTTTGTGGCATTGATTATGGAGCAGGTGATGTATCCTTGGTAGTGCAAACAATGTGTAACTTCAAAAACCATCATATGAAAACAACATCCGATCAACAACACCTTTCAATGCCAAGTGGTAGTAAAATTCCTTCATGTAACGAAGTACAACAAACAACGGTGGTTGGTGATCGATTTCATATTGATCAAGCAATCAAAGTTCTAGATGATTTCAACAAGACACAAGAGCCTAATTTGTTCAAGGTGGTGGAAGAAACACTTGCAGACTATAAGGACATGAAAAAAGTGCGAGTCGAATGTACGCGATGCAATAAATGGTTTTGTTTAGTGCCGACAAGTGGTAAGATTGTCAGTTCTCTAAATGAACACATGAAATAAAAGAACCACACTACTACTACTACAAATGAGGCTTCACATCAGGATATTGGGTTGAGGACTGGCACCGTTGGGAGACCTAAGAAGCCTAGCAATGATAAGTCCCAAAATTTTTTGACTAGGTTCTTAGCGCCATCATCACCATCATTATTACATAGGGGTTATACAAGTGCAATTCCTTCTACTTCAGGTGTGTTAATTAGTGTTTAATTAATAGTTTAGACTAAACTTGAATATGAATTTGAATATTATTTTATTTATCGTACTTCTAATTTATTTGTTTTTTATTGTGTTGTCATCTTATTATAGCTCAATTGTCTCCCTTGTTACTACAATTTTGGGGGTATTGGTACCCTTATATTGATAGAAATGGGGAGAGATTGGAAACAAAGGTCCTAATGGATGATCAAAGGCGTGGAAAATTATGGGCCATAGAGAAGCATACCAAGATCATGCTATGTTACGGGGGTATTGAATGTCATATTGATGGTACATATAGGCATATTCATTGCCAGAGGGGTTCTGAAACAGGGACCCCTTTTGATTCATTAACATGTATATTTTGTAAGTTGGTTCTAGAATGTAATGACTTAAGGATGTGATTATATCGGGAATCAAGGTGCAACAATAAAAGAAGTGAACGAGATACAAGAAAAGGTAGAAGATTGGACTATTTGACTGAAAATGAATTGAAAAATGTTGCAAGGGTTAAAAATGCTAACCATAGATAAAAAATGTGATCTCTTTGGTGGGAGAGGACAAAGGTTGCTACACTCTCTATTAGAATTTGATATCTAAAGGAAAAGTTGTTTGAATCGGCAAAAAGGAACAATTTCTTTAGGTTTTTTAAGGATGTTTGTGAGGCACATAAGCAAGGAAAATTACAAGGTAAAGATGTAGTTTGGGAATTTTTCAAGGATATATTTCATACCTTGATTCATGAAAAAATAGGGAGAAGGTATAGTACATCCACAAAATCCCTTTATGAGATGATCAAGTTATGGGGAGGTCCTAGATTACATAACTTTATTAGCTTGAATCTGGATGGTCCTTCAATATCTACAACTTTAAGGCAAGTTAGAAAGTCACCGACATATATCCCAGGGGAGCACGAACACATTTTTGAGGCAGTTGGAAACATTTATGCTTCTTATAAAGACAAACATGGTATATATGGACCAATTCCCGTATGCCTTGCTGAAGATGAAACAATTGTGAAAAAATATGTTAGGTGGGTAGCAAAAGGCGATACGATGGTGGGGTTTTGTGATTTGAAAGAAGAACATCAATGCCAATCACAATTCTTGGTGAGAGTTGGTGAGGGAGATGTAGGCTATGAGATTATAAAAAATTCTTTTAAAAACAATGTTATTGGGCATTATGCATGTGTTATTATTGCAAACCCTTTACATGAAAAACTTCCTCGTTTGGTTATGGTTGTTCATCCAACATGCAATAAATTCAGTGAAAATTTTGTTTATCAACAATGGGAAAACATAGAATTTATGTGGAAGAAACACGTATAAAAAAATTTGGGACCTATTGTTGGTCATTCCTTGGATGGGGATAGCAGAAGAAGACAACTTATGTTGAAGGATTATTCATCAACATCAGGTCTTCGATATCAAATTCCTTGTGAAGGGTGGAGGCTAACTGGGTTGTACAATGGTTGCAATGTAACAAGATTGCATGACCAAGATTACATCCACAATGGAAAAATTCTAGTGAATGCTTTGTTTAGTGGTCAACGAGAATTGGTTTTAGGAAATGAGTACATAAGTTTTGGCCATGTCAGAATGGTTTATCACACTTTTAAAGTGGATGATCATAAGCTTAAGTGTGAAGATATATATTTCCGCACAACGCATTTCTTCAAGGCATTTTCATAGGTGTTTGAAAGAGTTGAGAAGTACACCAAGTGGAAAGTTAGAGAGCACACTAGCTATAGTGACTCACCTAATTATTGTTGCTGAATACATTGACATATTTATGTCTCATAGTTTGAGCTTCTGGGAAAGAGTGAGAAATGCTTCATGATTTCATCATTTCTTCACATTATGGTTATGTTGGGTACAAAAACAATCTCATACTAATGTCAACATAAATTTCATCAGCAGAGAGGCATAACAAGATGTGAGAATTTCTTGCCATTTTGCAGTTTTGTTGATGAGATTGTTTCGAGATCAATACTCTAACTTTCCATGTGTTTTACACTTGATTGGGTCAGATGTATGTGAGAACTTCTTTAGAAAAGTTGGTGGGATGGTTGGAGTGGAGAGGGCCTATGATTTCACTGACTTGCTTCATGTTGTTGGAACCCTTAATAGAGTAATCAAATTCCCAAGGGCTTCATTTTAATAAATCCCATAAGAAGCAAGAAAACATTTGGAATAAATTGCACCAAGAAATAATGCAAAACATTGACATATTGTCACAATATGATTCAATATCCACAGACGATAAAATTGTAGAAGCCCTTAAGAATGGATTGAAGGATGCACAAGACATTTTATCAATTCTGGGAATGAAACCTAAAAATTACACTCAATGTTCTTGGTGGGTTAAACCATGGATAGAGGATAAATATTATCCAACATTCCAAATTGTGGATGAAGTAGTTGATGATTCTCCACCGAGATGTTCAAACTCTATATTTCAATCTTTATCTTCATTGGTACAGAATAAAAGTGAATTGCAAATAATGGAAAGTGAGTGGAGACATGAGTTGGATGAAATTTTAGATTCCAATGATGAAAATGTAAGAAAAACTATAAAACCAGTGGTGAATCTTGATGGTAAGAATATGTTCAATGCATGTTTGGTTAGTGAGTTGAATAGAAATCCAACATTATCCAAATATATGTTGACAAAAGTGAGAAGTGGGGTGTACTTTAGGCGATATGGGAATACTCTACAAAAGGGTGTTTCAATTGGCTTTGGAATTGGATCAGATTGTGGGGTGTTTTTTGAAAACAACTCAATTCCCCCCACTGAACATACTGCAAGAAAAGGTGTTACTTGAAGTACAAAACAAGGTGTTTCTTTTGGAATGTGGTACGTTGGAAGGGTTCAAAGAATAAGGAAGAAGGATGGTAATAGGGCGTTTGATTACCATAATGACATCGAGCTTTTGGATAGATTAGAAGGCATCAGGCCTCAATTATGTTGTTATAGTAGAATAAAGAGGGCATCACCTATATAAGTATGATTTGACTGATCATGCTTTTGTACAACTTGAGTCTATTATAGCAATCGCAAACTTATCATACAATGCTAAGAATGATATATACAAATTAGAAGAAAGTGATTACACAGTTTTTTCATATTTTGTGAAAAATTTGAACAAGGTTAATTTTCAAAACATTCTACTTTCACTTTCCTTATGTATTTCCATATGTTGGATTATTTATAAATAGTTTTTGGTTATATTTTTGTTGATTTGTTTGTATGAGTCTGATGTTAATTTTATACTTTTGGCTTTAGTTCTACTGAATACTTCAAATGGTGGATGTTCAAGATAACTCAACCTTTTTTTTTCTACCTACTTTTGGGTGTAAGTTTCTTTCACTAGCCATTCATATTTTTGTAGTTGTGTTTCATTCAAACAATAATTTGTTATTTCTTCCATAAAAACAATATAATTACATACCTATATAGCTATATGTACCCCTTACCTCAACACATATATACAATTTGAATATAAGGGCATCCCTTACCTCAACACTTGATCCAAGTGGATATCGGTGGCCACCCACCTATTCCATTTGCACTAGCACCATCAATTCTTACAACTCTTCACATACAACACAACTTACTATTTTTAGCAGGTTTTCGTGTCCTCCACTCTCGGAGCTGGTTCGGGGCCTTAATGATCCAGGTGGATATTGGTGGCCAGCCAACTATTCCATTTGAACCCCCACCATCAGTTCTTTCAATTTTCAAGTTGCAACAAAACTTACTATTTTTAGTAGTTTTTTGGGTCTTAAACTTCCGGAGCCGTTTTGAGGCCTTAAACGACGTTTTTTTGGAAAACGGAGAGCAACATGGGTCCATGGACTGATGTTTCTCATTCAAAAGTTTTAATCCTCAGATAGATCTTTCTAATGAGCTATTGAGTGCGTCAAACGGAGATCGGGTCCCAAAGTTATGCCCCCGGGAGGTTGAACCACCAATTTACCCAAACGGGCGCCCACAGTTTTAGCGCCTCATCTCCTATGGTTAGGTTTTTGGACGTTTCGGATTCTACATTATTTCTCAACAATAAATAGGCCCTCGAGCCTCATTGTAACACAATTCAGAGGTCTGTAGCCATCATATCTCTTCTCAAAGATTCGCTACGAGCACCCTAGCTATTTTATTTCCATTATGCTTGTAAGAATATTTTAGTTATTTGATATTAATGAAATGAAGCGTTATTTCCGCTGCATCTCTATGTTCATGGTTATTTCTGTATGCTGTTTCATTCCTGCATAAATCCGGATCAACACTTATGTTGGATGCCTTCTACTGTGGTTCTTTTGAAGTTGGTCCATTTAATCATGAAAAGCAAGAAGAATTGGTTCATTTTTTATGAATATCTTTTGAAGAAATGTATGTGGTTATTTTCACTAATTTTAATGTTTTACTTGAATTTTTAGATTAATGGTTCTCTTTCTAGAAAGGACATCAACGATCTAATGGCACGAGGTTCAATTAGGATGGTTTCTGTTCACTCAAGTCAACAAATCTACACCAGAGAAATGGCTAACACATGAAGTGCATTTTATTTTGAATGTTTTTGTGGTAGTTGGATTTCCTATTTTTCAAATTGGACATATAAATCAGAGTTTGTAGCTCAAATGTGCCATCAGAGTCTTTTTTCAAGTATTTATATTTTGGCCACCTTGATATCATTTTTAGTTTTATTTTTGCAAAAAGACATTTATTGTTTTGGAAAAATAGGCGCTTGTAATTTGGCCTATAAAAAAGAACTTTTTTTTGTAATAGAGGGTGGTTGGATATTGGATATATCATAAGAGAGATATTGTACTTGGAGATTTTTTTATAATATAGAGGCAGTTGTAGTAAGAATTTTTGGATTCATGTGGTATGGCTTTATAACATTGTGTCTCATTCGTGTTTCATTTCATCAAATGCCTTCTCAATTCCATTTCATATCTTATGCTATCATTGATTGTTCTAAAGAGTTATAAACATAATTCATAAATCAATTCATGCTCTATTTTGTAAGGGAAATTATGTTGTGTTACTTTCTTCTTATAGAATGAATTCATTATCTAAATTATCATTCCAATTCCATTTCTAATCCTACACTGCAATGACAAAGCCCTGAAAGCTATCAAAGTCTACCTATCTTGCCCCATTATCACTACTATAATTCATTTAGCCCCAGTTCCTAGTTTCCTTCTTCTAAGTTTTAGATTGATCACAGTGTTTATGTTTCAGTATGTGTTTCTTTAAATATAACAACTCATGAGGTGTTGTATACTTTTTCTTGGTGATACATCCAAAAGCCTAGTAATTCTTGGTGATCAGGGATGCAGTACAAGAAGGTATGTTTGTTAAATCTTTCGGATTAATTTTATATTTGATTAAACTGTCTATCTGCAAGCTGTTGTAATACAATTTGACTGAGATTGAGAGATTGGAACTTCAGGCCCTGGTTTTATCAGGGATGAAGATCCAGGAAGAGGCCCCAATAGAAATATATTTTCAAGAAAAAGGAAGACCCATTGGGCACTTGTAATATTCAGCGCTTTGTCACTTATTGTGGGTCAAGATGTTGCTTCACTTTTTACAGGTATTACTTTGAAGATGGTGGTATTAATTAACAGGTATTACTTTGTATAGATATGTAAAGTTCCACATCTAGTGCAGGTAGATTAGCAATTTTTCTTTGGTTGCACATGTCTAGCATATGAAGTTTTTTAAAATGTGACATTTAGTGAAGTTTTTATTTGATCCATGTTTTCTCTATATTTCTTATTTTAATCATTAATTTCAAACAGCTGTAGGTACATTTTACAATGTGATGAACAAGAACAAATAGAATTGCTTTCCGTGCTGCTTGCTAAGGATGGCAACATTTATAACAAGCTTTCATGTTGTTTAGCTCCAGCAATATTTGGACACGAGGATGTAAAAAAAAACCTGCTTCTTCTTTTTGGTGCCCCAACTAGAAAATGCAAGGATGGAATGAAGGTATAATTATTTTACAAAAGAGCTATTACAGAGAAACTTTATTATCCCATTAGTGATTGTCTGAGAAAAATGTCTTGTTATTTTCCCTTATCTGGTCTCTGGAGTCTGTATACAAAGGAAAATTTATATTTATTTCTCACATTTCTGTTTTACTTGCAAATAAGAGGTGATTTTCATGCATGTTTGAATTGAATAGGGGAGGAGATATCCCTCTCTAGAGTCCCTCATAGTTAAAGGGAGGAGTATTATGGCTGCCTTAGGCTAATTTCCTTGTTGAACACTCAAAATTAGCCACTTTGGATTCCCAACATCCCTAAAATAATTCCCAAAATCCTTAAAATAAGTGATTTTTAGGGACTTTCATCTCCGGAGTCCATCATTGGCTGATGGGTAGAGGGGACTTACCTTTGGAATCCATTTTTTATGGGCAAAGGTAACATGTCATCCTCTAGTAGAGGAAGGTCCTACAATAACAATTGAATGCTTAGTAATTGGTATCTCAGTCTGTATAGGTACAGAGGCTAGCAACTGACTTTCCTCATTCTCCTTTTCTGTTTGTTGTAGGACATTTGCGTATGACACCTATCACTTGATCCTTCTTATCTTCATCTAACAATTTATATGACTTCTCCATAACATGGCTATGCCGTCACCAACCATTTTTACCCTATGTCAATATTTTGTATAAGCAAATGGTGTCCATATCAAGTGTTTTCTCAATTTTCTTCAGCCATAATCAAGGATTGTATTAGACGTATACTGTATTATTAAGACATAGCTATTTTAACATGTTGCACCTCTGTGTATTTTTTGAAACACACTCCAATTTGTGAGTGTGAATTTAAGCACAAGTCTGGCTAGGCACTGATATCGAAAATATCTATAAATTTTGTGTTTTTCCAGCATAATTTTCCCACCACATATCTACAGAAAATAAGAAAATAAGAAATGACTTATATTACATTTTTTTCTAGTAAAAAATATGAAAGAAAGAAAAAAAAATTAGTTTTTCTTCCTTGTACTCCCATTTCAACGACAAATAAATTAGTTCCCAATTTATACATCTCCATGTTGATTATTATGGTTGAATGGTCAGCTCGATTAGGCATGATCCATCGAAGGTAGAAGAAGCTCTTCCGTAGTGTTAACATAGAAACTAAAATCATGGTCTCGACTGAGGTACAACTCAGCTGATTAATGGGATGATGGTCTAGATGCATTGTTGATCAATTAAATCCCAGATTGTTATATGTTTTCATGCTCAAACTTACCCTGGACGTCATATGAAGGATGGGTAACTGGTCCATGGACTGGTCACTTTTATGTAGATTCATAGTCAAATTCCAAAGAAGAACACACTCAACTTCTACATTTTCTAATTGCTTCTTCAATTCTAGCAATGGCCCCATATATTCTAACAGTTTTGAAATGCATGAAAAACTCACAAAGAGAATAATTATTGGTAGCACCTGTGCTTGTTGGTTCAGTTTTCAGGTTCATAGTTTGGATCTCCTTGTCAAATTGGTTCACAAACTCTTATCCCTTGAACTTTCCTCTAGACAAGTACGAAAATAAAATATTATTTAGAATGGTCTAGATTGTCTCCAAGATTAGGTTGGGCAGCTTAAGATCATGTTAGCCTAGAGAGTCATTTGTAGCACCATCGAAGGCTATATGATATAATGGAACAATAGGTCTCATATATAGATTTTCAACCTCCTGTATGATATAATGGAACAATAGGTCTCATATATAGATTTTCAGTCAAGAAAAAAATTGTGAGGGTCTTAGAATATTTTCTTGATATCATATGATTGATAGTGAATGACGACTACATATATCTTAATGATATATGATAGTTTCTCTTATGGTTAAACAGTGAAAATTCACTATAGTAGGCAGGTTGGAGCAGTTGTGATAGTGGTAGTAACAAAAGCAGTGGTTGTAGACATTGATTTTAGTAGCAGTGGTAGTTATAAACAAATGGAGAAGTAGTAGTAGTAGTTTCAGCTAGAGCGGAAAAATTTAGTGGGATAGGTGGTAGTGAGACTGAACAACAATGGACATCAATGAGAAATAGTGGTAGGAGTGGCAAAAGTAGATGTAATGTGCAATTTGACCCCAATACAATCCTGCTTTTGGCTAAAAATTTTGACCAATATACTATAAGTATTATCTATCTTACAAATGGGAAAATTTTCTTAGAGATATTTGAAGAAGTATAGCTAAAGTTTCGAAATTACTCGTTTTTGGAAAGAATATTATTGATAAAGAATTAATATTAATTTGGAAAAATGCACTACTGCCTATTTACCATGATGAGTTCTCCATAGAAGGATGAATTTTGTCTTTTGTAATTGATAATTTATTCTCCCAAAACTAGAGACGGAGATATAGGTCAATTTCAAGAAAATCTGTAAAGAGATTCAAAGAAGGGCTATATAGAATGACAGGTAGGATGGAATTGAATGACCTACACCACCATCAAAAATAAGGGCAGCACCTCTGTGCCTTTTCATTTGTAGGTTGTTTGGCATATTTTAAATTTTAATAGTATTTTTCTATGACAAACATAGTTTTATTTCCAATTCCAAATGATGAACAAAAGTCCTTTAAATAGTGATAAATGGCATACTAACAAGCATGGAGTTACATTTAAGCCCTAAGCTTTGCCAACCTAAAATCAAAATCAGGAGCACTTCAAATAGCTGATCTGAGAGGTGGCATGCAGTTTCCACAAAGGCTTAAGGTATTTCTCTTTATGTGTTATAAAAAATAAAAGAGAATTACTCTGTGGCTTCAATTTGTAGCCATGAATACTTTAGTTTCATGGGTATGGGATGAAATTCTTTCCTTTAGTCAGTACGTAATGTATGCAGTTGTAAATTGTGTTTTGACATGAATTCAGGCAAGTAACATTGAATCTAAAAACCCCAAATGGACTTAAACATTAAATATACAGAGTTTGTAGTATGACATAGAGTTTGGAATATCTAGGTTCTTTTGTCCTATGTCATGACATGTTATCTGAACTATCTCTGTCCAAGTGAGATCACACTTTAAAAAAGGGACAAGTGGAGTGGATGGAAGCTGATTAAGATGATTTTAATTTTTAGAACATATAATTGAAGACAAAGATCTTAAAAGACTATGTAGAATTGCTCATAATTCATGGATAAAAAATTTAGAAGATTGATGTGTGAATTTTCAGAAGTATATATTCATTCTTGTTCAAAGACATAGATCTTAAAAGACTATGTAGCATTTTTCAGAATTCAAAACATTGTAGTCATAGTTTTCCTAAGGATATAATTATGTTTAATTAATGGTTTTGTAGGCTTGGTTTAGCATTAACATGTAGTAATCTAAAAAAGCTTCAGACTCATAAGCCTACTAGGGATTTATATATTTGTGGAGTTGATTGGAATTACATGATTCAACCCCTTTCATGTTACTGATATCATGGGTGTCTTCTCTATCATGACTAGAACATTGAATCTTTAAAGGAGTTTCGGTTTATGATTATAGTGAGACCTTTATTTAATACATATTTGAATCTTGACCAAGGTGGCATCTGCTGAAGGAAAATATGACGCTAATCAATTATACTTGAGGAATCCTCACACTGAAAGAGTAGTTTTCATTGACACATGGAAAACAGAGAATAGTAGGTAAGTTTACTCAGATGCATTTGACTAATATTTGATACTAGCTATCCAGAGAAGTTAAGTTCGTCTGAACAATGATGCCAAAATATTGAATGCTTGAAGAGAAGCAACAATGGAGTTATTTAACATGACTTGGGTTCATCAACGTGTTCATAAAGAGACTAATATACTCTAAACACACTCTAAAGGTACTGAGCAGAATTGCAAGATTGTTCCTTTGAGCATGGTTGTCTTGAGAATTTTTATTTGGAAAATTTTCTTGATATCATATGATTGACAGTGAATGATTACAACATAGATCTTAATGACATAATAGTGTCTCTTTTGTTTAAACAGTAAGAGTTCACTACAGTAGGCAGGTTGGAGCAGATGTGATAGTGGTAGTAACAAAAGCAGTGGTTGTAGACATTGATTTTAGTAGCAGTGGTGGCTATAAACAATGGGAGCAACAGTAGTACCAGTTTCAGCATGTGTGGAAAGATTTAGTGGGATACGTGGTAGTGAGGGTGAACAACAATGGGCATCAATGAGAAATAGTGGCAGGAGTGGCAAAAGTGGATGTAATGTACAATTTGACCCCAATACAATCCTTCTTTTGGATAAACACTTCGACCAATCTACTAAAAATGTTATCTATCTTACAAATGGGAAATTTTTCTTAGATATATTTGAAGAAGTATAGCTAAAATTTCGAAATTACTAGTTTCTGGAAATAATATTATTTATAAGGAATTAAAATAGACATTTCTACTAGTAAATCGATTATAAATTGGACAAATGCACTACTGCCTATTTACCATGGTGAGTTCTCCACAAAAGGATGAATTTTGTCTTTTGTAATTGAGAATTTATTCTCCCAAATCTAGAGACAGAGATATAGGTCAATTTCAAGAAAATTTGTAAAGAGATTCGAAGAAGGGCTCTATAGAATGACAGGTAGGATGGAATTGAATGACCTACACCACCAACAAAAATAAGGGCAATACCTTTGTGCCTTTTCATTTGTAGGTTGTTTGGCATATTTTAAATTTTAATAGTATTTTGCTATGAAAAACATAGTTTTATTTCCAATTCCAAATGATGAACAAAAGTCCTTTAAACAATGATAAATGGCATGCTAAAAAGCATGGAGTTACATTTAATCCCTAAGATTTGTCAGCCCAAAATCAAAATCGGGAGCACTTCAAATAACCGATCTGAGAGGTGGCATGCAGTTTCCACAAAGGCTGAAGGTATTTCTCTTTGTGTGTTATAAAAAATAAAAGATAATCACTCCGTGGCTTCAATTTTGAGTCATGAATACTTCAGTTTCACAGGTACTGGATGAAATGCTTTCCATTAGTCACTAATGAATGTATGCAGTTGTAAGTTGTGTTTTTACATGAATTCAAGCAAGTAACATTGAATATGAAAACCCCAAATGGACTTAAACGTTAAAGATACAGAGGTTGTACTATGATATAGAGTTTGGAATATATGGGTTCTTTTGTCCTATGTCCTGACATGGTATCTAAGCTCTCTTTTTTCAAGTCATATCACACCTTAAAAAAGGGATAGGTGGAGTGTATGGTAGCTGATTAAGATGATTTGAATTTTTAGAACATATAATCGAAGACAGAGGTCTTAGAAGACTATGTAGCATTGCTCAGAATTCATGGATCCAAAATTTAGAAGATTGATGGGTGAATTTTCAGAAGTATATATTCATTCTTGTTCGAAGACAGAGATCTTAAAAGACTATGTAGCATTGTTCAGAATTCAAAACATTGTAGTCATAGTTTCCCTAAGGATATAATTATGTTTAAGTAATGATTTTGTAGCCTTGGTTTAGCATTAACCTATAGTAATCTAAAAAATCTTCAGACTCATAAGCCTACTAGGGATTTATATATCTATGTAGTTGATTGGAATTACATGATTCAACCCCTTTCATGTTACTGATATCATGGGTGTCTTCTCTATCATGACTAGAACATTGAATCTTTAAAGGAGTTTCGGTTTATGATTATAGTGAGACCTTTATTTAATACATATTTGAAGCTTGACAAAGGTGGCATATGCTTAAGGAAAATATGAAGCTAATAAATTATACTTGAGGAATCATCACACTGAAAGAGCATTTTTCATTGACACATGGAAAATGGAGAATAAAAGTAAGTTTACTCAGATGTATTTGGCCAATATTTGATACTAGCTGACTAGAGAATTCAAGTTTGTCTAAACAGTGATGCCAAAAGATAGAATGCTTGAAGAGAAGCAACAATGGAGTTATTTAACATGACTTGGGTTCATCAATGTGTTGAT
The DNA here is from genome assembly GCA_034641835.2 of Pinus albicaulis. Lineage (NCBI taxonomy): Eukaryota > Viridiplantae > Streptophyta > Pinopsida > Pinales > Pinaceae > Pinus > Pinus albicaulis. The sequence continues at coordinate 76,920,591 of CM076578.1, forward strand.
AAAAAGACTAATATACTCTAAACACACTCTAAAGGTACTGAGCAGAATTGCAAGATTGTTCCTTTGACCATGGTTGTCTTGAGAATTTTTATATGGAAGATTTTCTTGATATCATATGATTGACAATGAACGATGAAAACATAGATCTTAATGATATAATAGTGTCTCTTATGGTTAAACAGTAACAGTTCACTACAATAGTCAGGTTGGAGCAGATGTGATAGTGGTAGTAACAAAAGTAGTGGTTGTAGACATTGATTTTAGTATCAGTGGTAGCTATAAACAATGGCAGCAGCAGTAGTACCAGTTTCATCTAGAGTGGAAAAAGTTAGTGGGATAGGTGGTAGTGAGAGTGAAAAAAAATGGGCATCAATGAGAAATAGTGGCAGGAGTGGCTGAAGTGGATGTAATGTACAATTTGACCCCAATACAATCCTTATTTTTGCTAAACATTTCAACCGATCTACTAGAAATATTATCTAACTTACAAATGGGAAAGTTGTCCTAGAGATATTTGAAGAAGTATAGCTAAAATGTCAAAATTACTCGTTTCTGGAAAGAATATTATTGATATGGAATTAAAATAGACATTTCTACTAGTAAATCGATTATAAATTGGACAAATGCACTACTGCCTATTCACCATGGTGAGTTCTCTAGAGAAGGTTGACTTTTTTCCTTTGTAATTGAGAATTTATTCTCCCATAACTAGAGACAAAGATATAGGTCAATTTCAAGAAAATCTGTAAAGAGATTCGAAGAAGGGCTCTATAGAATGATAGGTAGGATGGAATTGAATGACCTACACCACCATCAAAAATAAGGGCAGCACCTCTGTGCCTTTTCATTTGTAGATTGTTTGGCATATTTTAAATTTTAATAGTATTTTGCTATGAAAAACATAGTTTTATTTCCAATTCCAAATAATGAACAAAAGTCCTTTAAAAAATGATAAATGGTATGCTAAAAATCATGGAGTTACATTTAAGCCCTACGCTTTGCCAACCCAAAATCAAAATTAGGAACACTTCAAATAGCCGATCCGACAGGTCATATGCAGTTTCCACAAAGGCTTAAGGTATTTCTCTTTGTGTGTTATAAAAAATAAAAGAGAATTACTCTATGGCTTCAATTTTGAGTCTTGAATACTTCAGTTTCACAGGTACTGGATGAAATTATTTCCATTAGTCACTACAGAATGTTTGCAGTTGTAAGTTGTTTTTTGACATGAATTCAGGCAAGTAACATTGAATATGAGAACCCCAAATGCACTTAAACGTTAAAGCTATAGAGGTTGTATTATGATACAGAGTTTGGAATATATGGGTTATTTTCTCCTATGTCATGACATCGTATCTAATATCTCTTTGTCCAAGTCAAATCACACCTTAAAAAAGGGACAGGTGGAGTGTATGGCAGCTGATTAAGATGATTTCTATTTTTAGAACATATAATCGAAGACAGAGATCTTAAAATACTATGTAGCATTGCTCAAAATTCATGGATCCAAAATTTAGAAGATTGATGTGTGAATTTTCAGAAGTATATATTCATTCTTGTTCGAAGACATAGATCTTAAAATACTATGTAGCATTGTTCAGAATTCAAAACATTGTAGTCATAGTTTTCCTAAGGATATAATTATGTTTAATTCATGGTTTTGTAGCCTTGGTTTAGCATTAACCTATAGTAATATAAAAAAGCTTCAGACTTATAAGCCTACTATGGATTTATATATCCATGGAGTTGATAGGAATTACATGATTCAACCCCTTTCATGTTATTGATACCATGGGTGTCTTCTCTATCATGAATAGAAGATTGAATATTTAAAGGAGTTTCAGTTTATGATTATAGTGAGACCTTTATTTAATACATATTTGAAGCTTGACCAAGGTGGCATCTACTCAAGGAAAATATGAAGCTAATCAATTATACTTGAGGAATCATCACACTGAAAGAGTAGTTTTCATTGACACATGGAAAATGGAGAATAGAAGGTAAGTTTACTCAGATGCAGTTTACCAATATTTGATACTACCTGACTAGATAATTTAAGTTTGTCTAATCAGTGATGCCAAAAGATAGAATGCTTGAAGAGAAGCAACAACGGAGTTATTTAAAATGACTTCTGTTCATCAATGTCTTCATCAAGAGAGTAATATACTCTAAACACACTCTAAAGTTACTGAGCAGAATTGCAAGATTTTTCCTTTGAGCATGGTTGTCTTGAGAATTTTTATATGGAAGATTTTCTTGATATCATATGATTGAAAATGAGTGATGAAAAAATAGATCTTAATGATATAATAGTGTCTCTTATGGTTAAATACTAACAGTTCACTATAGTAGGCAGGTTGGAGTGGATGTGATAGTGGTAGTAACAAAAGCAGTGGTTGTAGACATTGATTTTAATAGTAGTGGTAGCTATAAAAAATGGGAGCAACAATAGTACCAGTTTCATCTAGAGTGAAAAAATTTAGTGGGATAGGTGGTAGTGAGAGTGAAGAAGAATGGGCATCAATGAGAAATAGTGGCAGAGTGGCAGAAGTGGATGTAATGTACAATTTGACCCCAATACAATCCTGCTTTTGGCTAAACATTTCGACCAATCTACTAGAAATATTATCTATCTTTCAAATCAGAAAGTTTTCTTAGAGAAATTTGAAGAAGTATAGCTAAAATATCGAAATTACTCATTTCTGGAAAGAATATTATTGATAAGGAATTAAAATAAACATTTCTACTAGTAAATCGATTCTAAATTGGACAAATGCACTACTGCATATTTACCATGGTGAGTTCTCCATAGAAGAATTACTTTTGTCTTTTGTAATTGAGAATTTATTCTCCCATAACTAGAGACAGAGATATAGGTCAATTTCAAGAAAATTTGTAAAGAGATTCGAAGAAGGGCTCTATAGAATGACAAGTAGGATGGAATTGAATGACCTACACCACCAACAAAAATAAGGGCAACACCTCTATGACTTTTCATTTGTAGATTGTTTGGCATATTTTAAATTTTAATAGTATTTTTCTATGACAAACATAGTTTTATTTCCAATTCCAAATGATGAACAAAATTCCTTTAAACAATGATAAATGGCATGCTAACAAGCATGGAGTTACATTTAAGCCCTAAGATTTCTCGGCCCAAAATCAAAATCAGGAGCACTTCAAATAGCTGATCTGAGAGGTTGCATGGAGTTTCCACAAAGGCTTAAGGTATTTCACTTTGTGTGCTATAAAAAATAAAAGAGAATTACTCTGTGGCTTCAATTTTGAGACATGAATACTTTAGTTTCGTAGGTACTGGATGAAATTCTTTCCATTAGTTACTACGGAATGTATGCAGTTGTAATTTGTGTTTTGACATGAATTCAGGAAAGTAACATTGAATATGAAAACCCCAAATGGACTTAAACATTAAAGATACAGAGGTTGTATTATGATACAGAGTTTGGAATATATGGGTTATTTTGTCCTATTTCATGACATGGTATCTAAGCTCTCTTTCTCCAAGTCAGATCACACCTTAAAAAAGGGACAGGTGGAGTGTATGGCAGCTGATTAAGATGATTTGAATTTTTAGAACATATAATCGAAGAAAGAGATCTTAAAAGACTATGTAACATTGCTCATAATTCATGGATCCAAAATTTAGAAGATTCACATGTGAATTTTCAGAAGTATATATTCATTCTTGTTCGAAGACAGAGATCTTAAAAGACTATGTAGCATTGTTCAGAATTCAAAAAATTGTAGTCATAGTTTTCCTAAGGATATAATTATGTTTAAGTAATGGTTTCATAGCCTTGGTTTAGCATTAACCTGTAGTAATTCCAAAAAGATTCAGACTCATAAGCCTACTAGGGATTTATATATCTATGTAGTTGATTGGAATTACATGATTCAACCCCTTTCATGTTACTGATATCATGGGTGTCTTTTCTATCATGACTAGAAGATTGAATCTTTAAAGGAGTTTTGGTTTATGATTATAGTGAGACCTTTATTTAATACATATTTGAAGCTTGACCAAGGTGGCATCTGCTGAAGGAAAATATGAAGCTAATCAATTATACTTGAGGAATCATCACACTGAAAGAGTAGTTTTCATTGACACATGGAAAACAAAGAATAGTAGGTAAGTTTACTCAGATGCATTTGTATAATATTTGATACTAGCTGACCAGAGAATTTAATTTTGTCTGAACAATGATGCCAAAATATTGAATGCTTGAAGAGAAGCAACAATGGAGTTATTTAACATGACTTGGGTTCATCAATGTGTTCATAAAGAGACTAATATACTCTAAACACACTCTAAAGGTACTGAGCAAAATTGCAAGATTGTTCCTTTGAGCATGGTTGTCTTGAGAATTTTTATTTGGAAAATTTGCTTGATATCATATGATTGACAGTGAATGATTACGACATAGATCTTAATGATATATTAGTGTCTCTTATGGTTAAACAGTAAGAGTTCACTACAGTAGGCAGGTTGGAGCGGATGTGATAGTGGTAGTAACAAAAGCAGTGGTTGTAGACATTGATTTTAGTAGCAGTGGTGGCTATAAACAATGGGAGCAACAGTAGTACTAGTTTCAGCTAGTGTGGAAAAATTTAGTCGGATATGTGGTAGTGAGAGTGAGCAACAATGGGAATCAATGAGAAATAGTGGCAGGAGTGGCAAAAGTGGATGTAATGTACAATTTGACCCCAATACAATCCTGCTTTTGGATAAACACTTCGACCAATCTACTAAAAATGTTATCTATCTTATAAATGGGAAAGTTTTCTTAGATATATTTGAAGAAGTATAGCTAAAATGTCGAAATTACTAGTTTCTGGAAATAATATTATTGATAAGGAATTAAAATAAACATTTCTACTAGTAAATCGATTATAAATTGGAAAAATGCACTACTACCTATTTACCATGGTGAGTTCTCCACGGAAGGATGACTTTTGTCTTTTGTAATTGAGAATTTATTCTCCCAAATCTAGAGACAAAGATATAGGTCAATTTCAAGAAAATTTGTAAAGAGATTCGAAGAAGGGCTCTATAGAATGATAGGTAGGATGGAATTGAATGACCTACACCACCAACAAAAATAAGGGCAATACCTCTGTGCCTTTTCTTTTGTAGGTTGTTTTGCATATTTTAAATTTTAATAGTATTTTTCTATGAAAAACATAGTTTTATTCAAATTCCAAATGATGAACAGAATTCCTTTAAACAGTGATAAATGGCATGCTAAAAAGCATGGAGTTACATTTAAGCCCTAAGATTTGTCAGCCCAAAATCAAAATCGGAGCACTTGAAATAGCTGATCTGAGAGGTGGTATGCAGTTTCCGCAAAGGCTTAAGGTATTTCTCTTTGTGTGTTATAAAAAATAAAAGATAATCACTCTGTGGCTTCAATTTTGAGTCATGAATACTTCATTTTCACATGTACTAGATGAAATGCTTTCCATTAGTCACTACAGAATGTATGCAGTTGTAAGTTGTGTTTTGACATGAATTCAGGCAAGTAAAATTGAATCTAAAAACCCCAAATGGACTTAAACGTTAAATATACAGAGTTTGTAGTATGATATAGAGTTTGGAATATCTAGGTTATTTTTTGCTATGTCATGAAATTTTATCTAAAATATCTCTGTCTAAGTCAGATCACAGTATAAAAAAGGGACAAGTGGAGTGGATGGCAGCCGATTAAGATGATTTGAAGTTTTAGAACATATAATCAAATATAGAGATCTTAAAAGACGATGTAGCATTGCTCAGAATTCATGGATTCAAAATTTAGAATATTGATTTTTAGAAGTATATATTCATTCTTGTTCAAAGACAAAGATCTTAAAATACTATGTAGCATTGTTCAGAATTCAAAACATTGTAGTCATAGTTTTCCTAAGGATATAATTATGTTTAAGTAATGGTTTTTTAGACTTGGTTTAGCATTAACATGTAGTAATCTAAAAAAGCTTCAGACTCATAAGCCTACTAGGGATTTATATATCTGTGGAGTTGATTGGAATTACATGATTCGACCCCTTTCATGTTACTGATATCATGGGTGTCTTCTCTATCATGACTAGAATATTGAATCTTCAGAGGAGTTTCGGTTTATGATTATAGTGAGACCTTTATTTAATACATATTTAAAGCTTGACCAAGGTGGCATCTGCTCAAGGAAAATATGAAGCTAATCAATTATACTTGAGGAATCATCACACTAAAAGAGTAGTTTTCATTGACACATGGAAAACGAAGAATAGTAGGTAAGTTTACCCAGATGCATTTGAGCAATATTTGATACTAGCTGACCAGAGAATTTAATTTTTTCTGAACAATGATGCCAAAAGATAGAATTCTTGAAGAGAAGAAACAATGGAGTTATTTAACATGAATTGGGTTCATCAATGTGTTCATAAAGAGACTAATATACACTAAACACACTCTAAAGGTACTGAGCAGAATTACAAGATTATTCCTTTGAGCATGGTTGTCTTAAGAATTTTTATATGGAAGATTTTCTTGATATCATATGATTGACAGTGAATGATGACAACATAGATCTCAATGATATAATAGTGTCTCTTATGGTTAAACAGTAACAGTTCACTACAGTAGGAAAGTTGGAGAAGATGTGATAGTGATAGTAAGAAAAGCAGTGGTTGTAGACATTGATTTTAGTAGTTGTGGTAGCTATAAACAATGGTAGAAGCAGTAGTACTAGTTTCAGCTAGAGTGGAAAAAATTAGTGGGATAGGTGGTAGTGAGAGTGAACAACAATGGGCATCAATGAGAAACAGTGGCAGAAGTGGCAGAAGTGGATGTAATGTACAATTTGACCCCAATACAATCCTTCTTTTGGCTAAACATTTCAACCAATATACTATAAATATTATCTATCTTACAAATGGGAAAGTTTTCTTAGAGATATTTGAAGAAGTATAGCTAAAATGTCGAAATTACTCGTTTCTGGAAAGAATATTATTGATAAGGAATTAAAATAGACATTTCTACAAGTAAATAGATTATAAATTGGACAAATGCACTACTGCCTATTTACCATGGTGAGTTCTCCATAGAAGGATGACTTTTGTCTTTTGTAATTGAGAATTTACTCTCCAAAAACTAGAGACAGAGATATAGGTCAATTTCAAGAAAATCTGTAAAGGGATTCGAAGAAGGGATCTATAGAATGACAGGTAGGATGGAATTGAATGACCTACACCACCAACAACAATAAGGGCAACACCTCTATGCCTTTTCATTTGTAGGTTGTTTGGCATATTTTAAATTTTAATAGTATTTTGCTATGGAAAAAATAGTTTTATTTCCAATTACAAATGATGAACAAAAGTCCTATAAATAATGATAAATGGCATGCTAACGAGCATGGAGTTACATTTAAGCCCTAAGCTTTGCCAGCCCAAAATCAAAATCAGCAGCACTTCAAATAGCCAATCTGAGAGGTGGCATGCAGTTTCCACAAAGGCTTAAGGTATTTCTCTTTGTGTGTTATAAAGAGTAAAAGAGAATTACTTTGTGGCTTCAATTTGCAGCCATGAATACTTTAGTTTCACAGGTATGGGATGAAATGCTTTCCTTTAGTTAGTACGGAATGTATGCAGTTGTAAGTTGTGTTTTGACATGAATTCAGGCAAGTGACATTGAATCTAAAAACACCAAATGGACTTAAACGTTAAAGATACAGAGTTTGTAGTATGATATAGAGTTTGGAATATCTAGGTTTTTTTGTCCTATGTCATGACATGTTATCTGAGCTATCTCTGTCCAAGTCAGTTCACACTTTAAAAAAGGGACAACTAGAGTGGATGGCAGTTGATTAAGATGATTTTAATTTTTAGAACATATAATCGAAGACAGAGATGTTAAAAGACTATGTAGCATTGTTCAGAATTCATGGATCCAAAATTTATAAGATTGATGTGTGAATTTTCAGAAGTGTATATTCATTCTTGTTCAAAGACGGATATCTTAAAAGACTATGTAGCATTGTTCAAAATTCACAACATTGTAGTCATAGTTTTCCTAAGGAAATAATTATGTTTAAGTAATGGTTTTTCAGCCTTGGTTTAGCATCAACGTGTAGTAATCTGACAAAGCTCTAGACTCATAAGGCTACTATGGTTTTATGTATCTGTGGATTTGATTGGAATTAATACTTTAGATTTCATGCACACGATTCAACCCCTTTCATGTTACTGATATCATGGGTGTCTTCTCTATCATAACTAGAAGATTTAATCTTTAAAGGATTTTTGATCTATGATTATAGTGAGACCTTTATTTAATACATATTTGAATCTTGACCAAGGTGGCATCTGCTCAAGGAAAATATGAAGCTAATTAATTAGACTTGAGAAATCATCACACTGAAAGAGTAGTTTTCATTGACACATGGAAAACAAGAATAGTAGGTAATTTTCCTTAGATGCATTTGACCAATATTTGATACTAGCTTACCAGAGAATTTAAGTTTGTCTGAACAGTGATGCCAAAAGATAGAAATCTTGAAGAGAAGCAACAATGGAGTTATTTGACATGAGTTGGGTTCATAAATGTGTTCATAAAGAGACTAATATACTCTAAACACACTCTAAAGGTACTGAGCATAATTGCAAGATTTTTCCTTTGAGCATGGTTGTCTTGAGAATTTTTATATGGAAGATTTTGATATCATATGATTGACAGTGAATGGAAACAACATAGATCTTAATGATATACTATAGTGTCTCTTATGATTAAACAGTGACAGTTCACTATAGTAGGCAGGTTGGAGTGGATGTGATAGTGGTAGTAACAAAATAAGTGGTTGTATACATTGATTTTGGTTGCAGTGGTAGCTATAAATATGATACTGCCTACCAAATTTAACCAGTGCATTCTATTAGGCAAGAAAATTGTTCTTTTAATTAAGAGCAACGAATTTGACTCTTAGATTAATTGTAAATCCATTACATATAATATCTTATTTAAGGAAACAAGTAGGTTTGTCAACCTATACACGTGTCAAATCCTGAAATGGAAAGACTGGATAATATGGACACATGGATTCAAAATATTGAAAATCGTCCAAGGAAGCTATTACCAAGGCAATACAAATGGAAGTAAACTCAATTCAAGAGAATCCATTTCATGCAATTGAAGAAACATGGCAAGTTATTGGCCAAATGACAGCTATTGCAGGTAGCAGCCCTTAGTTGAGTTTATTATAGAGAAAAGAAAGTGAAATAAACCCTAGTGAGGTAGATCGCTTCGTGAAAGGAAAAATTGATGATGATGTTTAAATTCTCACATATATATGCGATGCATGATGATGCAGGGGAGGGGGTAATCCATGTTGAAATATGTAACTAGGTTCGGTCTTCATAATGACATATGTAATCATGATTTTATGTATTTGATGTAAAGAGAAACATAAACTTATTATTATTAAATTCTTGAGGCATGAGTTTCATGCTCAAGGGAAATTTATTTTTAGGTCAAGCACCCGTTGAGTGCTTCTAGGACTTGTCATTTGGTCTACAAATCAGTTGAGTCATTTTCATGTATGGAAGACTCTTTTGGGCATGTTACATATTGTAAAGAAAATTTATTTGTGTCAAATCTAGAGCCAAAGACCCTCCAAGTCCTCGTCATAGTGCAAAGAACAAGTAGACCTCTATGAGAGGATAAGTCAGCCTAAAGCTAGCAATTCGACCTAGAGAAAGACCTATATATAAGAAAGACTTCGATCTCACTTGAAGGACTTAATCCACGTTAATGACCAAGCCTTAAAGTATACAATTGTCTAGGATTTTGATGTATTGAGTTGTATAGCTAGATGCAAATAAGTCTTGAGTCTATCTTTGTATCATAGATAGTTTGTTATGAAGATTATTAAAAAATTTAATTTCAGTTGGTTGTTGCAAGATTTGATTCTTGAGGAAGTATGGTTGAGCATGGTAATTGATCATTTAATATCGTTATGATGTCTCGAGAACCTTGATTTGAAAATGACATTTATAGTATTCTTGTGGATAGATAATAATGAGGCTATCAAGGGAAGTAATCTATAGACTGTGACCTATGTGTGAGTGAGTGACCCTGTTTCACATTTGTATACTAATTTTTAATGACAACATGACTGATCTTGCTTTTTTCACAATAACCTTGGCATTTTTATAGCAGCAATCTTCTATGTGACATGGCGACAATGATCCCCTTTTGTGAACATTGTTGAAGATTCATCTTGTGGTTGTTGAGTATAGTTGTTACAGTAATTATGACTGAAGATTCATCTTAAGGTTTTTGAGTATAGTAGTTACAATATTTATGACTACACCTCTAGTGCTTCCAAACGGGCCTTGAATTTTCTGGTATCATTTTGAAAACACATTCTTGTCTTAAGCTAGTGAATATTGGGCTTATTAATTCTTCTCCAATCCAACCAAGATAATGTTTTGACCCCATAGATCCCTTCAAATGTGAAATCCAATCTTTTAAATATTCTTACTGAAAAACTTGGGGGTAAACCTACCTAGCATCTTGATGTTGCAAAGTTTCATAAAAAATAGCCACATAATACCATCTGTTTGAACTTTGGGGAAACTGTCTACAATGCTTACAATTCTTTTTTATAATCCTGAAAACAAGAAATATAGTGGTAAGAGCTCTTTAAATAACATTACCAAGGTTAAAAAACATTAATTCCATCCACATGGGTCATTTCGAAATGATGTCTTAATAAAATATACCATGGGGCTCTCATTAAAACACTTAAATTAAAAACAACATAGAACAATGCTTTTTTTTTCATTGAAGAAAAGGGAGGGTCTCATAACTCATTCTAACCTTGCCTTTTATTCTCTATATAACTCTTCAAAACTGTAAATTTTGTTGTTCCACCTTAATAAGACACTAGTTTGAGTACATGAGGTTGTAGTTGGATTTTTGAACAAGAAGCTTTCAAAGGGAAGAGGATCTAGACTTGTGATTGAACACCTTATTTGGTGCAAACATATTCATAAAGATTGATCAATTGATTTTTCATCATCATATAGATAAATTTATATGTCATTTTATAGACATGCACATAATCAATCTTCCTGAAACATGGTTGATCTTTGTATGCCTTCGACCATTAAATTCCACAAATCATAGTGAGATGTGCTTGAGTGTGCATTGAGTAATCACATTGTGGGAATACTAATATGCATCTCTTATGTATATCACAAGAAGAAATTTCAATTGTAGAATGCATGTGGGGTCATAAGAGAGGCATCATGTCATTATGTTAAGGATATAAATATAAAGGGGTGTAAAAAATGTTAATGAAAAAACAAATACCTACAATATCTAGTGAAAGTAGGGGTTTTTTAAATTTGGAAAATACAATGGGTTAGTATTGGTAGGGGGTTAAATAAAGTGAATTTTGGAGGTATTTTCCAACATTTATTCAAATTAAGGGTATTTTTTAGTATGCCACGAACTCATGTGCTAAGCCATAGGTTAATTGAGTGATGCCCCTGTGCTAGGTATGGGCACAACACACTATTCATCAAAGACATGAAAGAAGTTGGAACCTTAGTAAGACTAAAAAAAATTAGTACAAACTCATAATGTCCATATCTCGAATGGAATGTAGTCTTGTAGATGTCCTCTTCTTTGATGCATACATGACGATATACTAATTTCAAGTCGATCTTTGAGAGCATTGTTTATCCCTTCAACATATCAAATAATTCATCGATCCATGACAAAGGATACATATTCTTGATTGTCACCTTGTTTAACTTCCTATAAGCAATACAAAACCTGAGAGTACCATTATTATTCTTAACAAACAACATTGTGCACCCCAAGGTAACACACTTTCCCTAATGTATCCCTTATCAAACATTTCCTTAAGCTACAACTTTATTTCCACTAATTCTAGAGTTCTCATCCTATAAGGTGGCTTTGATGTTGGTGTTGCTCCTAGCACCAACTCAATAGAAAATTCCACTTCCCTATGAGGTGGTAACTCTAAAATATATACTAGAAATACATCCTAAAACTGATGCAAAATTAGACACCTCTTCAAGACTTCAACATCCTGAACATCCTTTCCCTTTTCACTGGAAACATGCACTGCAAATAATACACACTGTTATTTTTCAATTTGGGCACCATTGCCAATGACCTGATTAATTGGGCATCATATGCAAGACCAATGATCAAGGGTCTATCATTCCCTAGCATTTCAGTTGCTACATGCCCTCAGACAAGAAACAGGACAAATAAAGCAAGACTTTCATCAAGCAAAGATTTACATGGTTTGAAGCTTATCATATAGCATATGAGAGCTCATCAACGTAGGCTCTAAGGGGCCTAAGTGCATTTCATATGCAGGTAGCCCCATGCAAGGCTACTCTGCAAAGCACTTCTCGACATTCACAAGTGCGTTGGTCACATTGGGAGCGAAATTCTCATTGTTTCGGAATCTCCACTTTGCCAGTGCCTTCTAGAAGAGTTCACATGTGTCAAGCTTTGGATCCAAGTGTCCATTTGACATCTACATGACTAGAAACATGTATTTCATATTTTTGGAAATTTATTGATTGAAGAAAAACCTAGAATTCATCTATAAATTGAGCACAGATCTGAGTGATTGAGGAGGAAGAATTTGAGTAGAGAAATGCTGGAAAATTTTCAATTGAGAGCTAGATTTCTGAAGCTGCTACTGGAGAGATGAGGCTTGGGAATGTTGTTGGAAGGTCACTTCAAATCAGTCACCCTCTCCTTCTATCATCAATAAAGAGTCTTGCCTATTTTTCCTTATATGCATCTGTATTCGCCTTGATTTTCCATATTGCAAGATCTTAGTTGATATATATGGTTTATGCTTTACTAATTTAGCTAACTAGCTTGAATAGATATCTATATTATTGTATCTTTTGCTGTTTCAGTGTTCTTTATTGCAGGAAGCATTCAACTCACAAATCGCTTGAATTTGAAGCTACAACGGAAGCGACAGAAGGAACCATTTGGAAGATACTGAACAAGTAAGCCTCCAATCCTCTCTGTGTATCTTTTCTGAGTTAGGAGAAATAGTCGTATAGTCTTTCACCTGTTGTTCTGGACTAGCACCTGTCTAGGGAAGCGTGATCTATCCGTAATTCATAATTCTGGCCCAACAAATTGACGACTCCACTAGGGAGAATTTCTCTTAGTTCGAGGTGTTTTAGCCTTTGCTTTTCTTCATTTATCCACCCGGTAGTTGTTTCACACAAATATTAGTCTTTTTTAGAGCCTAATTTTAAAAAACAGTGAGTTAAATAGTAACATTTTTCTTTGTATATTGCGCCCAACACACCCTTAGACTGGAAACAGTGCTTTTGAGAGCATTGTATCCCTTCCTAGCCTATGTTGCAGAGCACTGTCTCCTCTTGGAGACTACGTTGACACCTAAAAGTATCCAAATTCCCTTGAATTTCACTTTTCAACTTGCTTCAATTTTGTTTGCTGGTGTGTTCTGAAAATTTTGATGCTCAATTGACTAGTGAATCTATATACTTATTTTTCCTTTGACTGAAAATTTGTTCAATGTTTGTTTAAAAACGTTTTTATTTATCATTGAAAATTTGATTTCAAAGTACTTATTATCATATCATTAACAATCATTTTCTTTCGAAATAGGAAATTGTCATAAAACCTTCATTTCCTTGATAGGAGAATTTGTTGTTGAAATCCTCGTTTTTCCTTCAAAAGAGAAATTGTCATTTGTATTCTTCGTTTCTTGAAAGTAAAGAGAATTTTAATTATTGATCTAGTGCACCTAGTTTCTTCTATGCATTCATAACATTAAGGAAACTAAAAAGAAAAAAATGCATTTGCATGTAGGATTGTGTGTGTTTTTCAAAAGGAACTCTGCATTTAGTTTGTGATTCATTGATTTTATTTTTGTTCACTAATTTTTTTGCTCAAGAAATATTTTCTTTCTTCCCTTAGTAGCTAGGTTCTTCATTGAAAAAGCTGAAAGTGAAAGTTTGTTTATCATTATTAACTTTCATTTTAGGAATTTCACACACATCATCGCGGTGAACCTTTGAAAGGTAGATTGTTAAGCAAGATCAACATAGAATAAATCTCAATTTACTTAATAACACATTGGAACCATAATGATAACATTTAGAAGGTCTAGGCTAGAGACATGTTCCGACGTCGTAAAACATTGCAGCTGTCGTTAACTTGTCTGCAATACATTTCAAGTGTGATACCTCACTCCACGTACGTAAGTATATCGTAGCTCATCCATGTACTTTCAGGTATATCAGCTGGTGTTACAGTACGATAAGTATAAAGGGGTGCTCTGACTATGGGGTTTTGCATTAGACAACGCTAATACGGACTTGGGCCTCCACATACCTTTGGGTATATTTCGGAGGACAAATTTTTGGTGCTTTCCATCCATAGTGAATCGAATTGGCCACCTTGAAATTGTGATACACTGAACACAAAATTCGGGGAGATTACCTGCCCATACTTCTTTGTTCACCAGGAGGTATTCTATAGTTCACAGTTTCTTGGTAAACCCTTTTTCCTCACATTGCCCTCCTTTTGTTTATTTTTTTTTGGATAAAATAAATCAGTAATCATGGAACAGAAAAATCCTATCCCCCGCCATTCGCATAGATTAGCTTTAAAACCACCTTTACCATCGAAAGTTACTTTTGGTAGGCGAAGGAAATCACAATCTGTCGAATCAAGTACAATTTGTACCTCTGGCGAAACATCATCTTTTAAACCATAGTTAGCTCAAATTTTTTCCACACATCCCGGTTCATTTATTTTTTTCAAAACTGAGTCTTCACAGATACTCGTGGTCATGGTCCATTCAATCGTTGAGACCATACCTCCTAGACCTGACGTTGTTCAATCACAAATTGATACAGATCCTGTCTCTTCTTTTCCAGAAAATTTGAATCCTAAAATCAAAAAACCAGAAGTTGTTCCTACCTTGGTCACTCCACAAATTTCTGTAGACACTGAAACTCCCATATTACACAGTCAACCATCTAAAATATATTTTGGGCCTGACGGTGAAGTTATTCCTCCTGGTTTACTTGCGATTGAATAAATCCCACAACACGATACACCTTTAACTCCAACCTATTTTTTGGGGGACCTTTACCTGTACGAGTCTTTTCCTCAATCGTTTCCATCTGCTTTTGTTGATCCTATTACCATTCAATCTCCCATAAATTTTCGAGGGTATACATTTGGTCAGACAACCATGTCTAAACCAACATCTTCGGTTGGGTTTGTTGTTCCGATTATGTCAGGTCCTACCCTCACTACTTCGTGGATGTTCACAACCTCACCAGAGTCATATTTGCATGGTGGCCCTTCGGTCCCAACATGCTACAAATAATTGTCTGGAAGTTCCTCTAGTGCATCTTCACGTTCATGGTATTTGAAAATTTCATCATCTGGTATTTTAACTGGTAGTCCTATTGTTAGCACTGAACGACTCGATTCATTACATACATCATCAGGGGAATATCAAGCCGGTCCTTTTGGGTCAATTCTTTTAAGGACCATATCAACTAGACTCCCAACATTTGGAGAAAATTAGTTTCCGTCTTATTATCCTCTTGATGCTGGGGGGCAACCTTTAGTCAGCCAGTATGATAGTACTCAGTCACTTTTTGGTCAAACTAATGTTGACATGAATTTTTTCAATGGTAGCCCACTCTGCCTATCCAACCACAAACGGTTGTACACTCATATCAACCGGTTCAACGTGTTACACCCACTTCATTACCACTTGATAATACATCCATACCCCTATTACAGAATCAAAATATTGTACATCAACCTTATCAGGTGAGTTCTTCGACTCAATATCATCAAATTTTGGGTCCACAGACTCAAAATCCTTTGGTTAATTTACAACAACATGTATCAAGAATCATTTATTCACAAGATGATGTACCATTTTATGGGATGTCACAAACGCAACCTGGTTATACATATAAACTGAATCCAACTTATACTAATTTGGGTTATAACATTGGTGGATAGACCCCTTGGCAACCATAACCGCAAATGCCTCAAACTTCATTTCAACAAGTATCATATCTAGGTTTTGGTCCACATAATTTTCAAGCATTTGCTATGCAAAACAACCCCTATCTGGGTTACCAGCAGCAAATTCCATATGTTGGTGCTCAAAGACCTGCTGCCCAAGCAATTCCATCTTACCCTAGCTATGCTCAACCTAACCTTAATAGACAGTTGCCTTTTGTTGCAACTTTAGATTTACCAGATTTAAATCGGTTAAGCAATGATCCTATCAATTATGCTCCTTGGTGGCTGGTGATACCTCTTAAATTACCCTCCGGCATTTCTGAATTCAATGGAAACCTTGGAGAAGATCCTTCGACTCATGTCATGACTTATCATTTATGGTGTTCATCAAATTCCCTGAATGATGATTATGTTCGACTACGTATTTTCCAGCATATGCTCACAGGTTCAGCTGGTAAATGGTACATTCAGTTACCTAGAGCTTCTTTTGAAAATTTCACTGTTTTAGCTACTACCTTTTTGACCCATTTCCAATTACTGATCAGATACGAAACTGGAATGGAACTCTTGACCAAATTAAAACGGACTAATGCTACTCACATTTTTTATCATATTCATGAGTGGCGTCACCATCGACGAATGGTTAAGACATTTGTTCCCAATCAGCTCCTTGCTGAATGGTTCATTAAGTTCCTGTTACCATCTATAACTAAGGATGTGGCTAAAGGTGGCGTCATCATAGAAGAGAAAGTTATCTCTCATGCCCAATATTTAGCCTTGATTTACACTCAGTCTGGCACACTCTATGAAAAAATCCCTAATGCACTGCGATATAATTTCAATGTTCCTCCTCAAATAAAGGATTTTCTTGCCAGAGACGGCTTGATAGGCATTGCAAACACACACCACGCTACTGCATCTGATCTTGCTCCTACCTCTGAAATTAATTCCATGTCATTTGACAAAGGAAAAAGTGACAAGCAAGCACGAGGTAAGAAAAAGGGGAAATCAAAGAAAAATCAAACTTCTAACCTATAGGAAAGATCATATGATCAATCGTCTGGACCATGGAAACCTCATTATCCATGCATAATCTATAATTGAGGAACACTTTGTTAGGGATTTCCATCATCGTGCTAAAGTCTAAAAAATCATCAAGACTTCTCATGCATCAGTTGTGTTGACAAACCCATTCCCAAATCTGGACACTAATTTGGTTGCTATAGATCTAGCTTCTAGTTCCCAAGTGTTAATGTTATCTACCACAAAACCTTCACAAGATATTTTAGTGTTGACGCGAAATAAAGACTATGGTAGTTCGGCTACTGATCAACCTACTACCTTGACAAAGAATCCATCTAATGAATCAATACCACCTACTGTTATTCCTAAATTGACAATTAAGCCACCAAAGGGATTAATTCATAAATCAACATATAATCCTCAAGCAAGAGCTGCACAAAATTATAATATAGTTGAAGATATGGCTCAATCCCTTTCAGCTATGTCTGCTCTTGACGTATTACAAAATTGTCCCTCCCAGAAGCAGGCTTTATTGTCGACCATTGGTGGAATTGATCCGACTGATTCTAATCTTGTCGTCTTTATTCATACGGGCTATGTGCTGCAATTACCAGCATAATTAAATTCTCCATACAAGTAAATGTTCTCAATCACCTTGTTTATAATATATTTTTTGGGGGTTTATTAATCACTTCGGTTTATATTACCAAGAACTAATTTGGTTCATTATTCCCTATGGTTTCTAATATCTTTAGTTTAGAATATTAATAATTAGTTTGGTTCATTAATCCATTCTCTTTCTAATATATTTAGTTTAGAATATTAATAATCAGTTTGGTTAATTAATCCCTTGAGTTTTAATCCCTAGGTCTTATAATATTAATCCCTTGGGTTTATTGATCACTTGCGTTAATAATCCCCAAAGAGTACAATATTACCCTATGTTTATAATATTAATAATTATTTGTGCTTATTAATCCCTTGGGTTTGTAATGTAAATCAATTTTGTGTATTAATCCTTTAGGATTTTAATATTAATCTCTTGCGTTTTTAATTTGTTTGGTTTTAATAGGAATAATCCCTTGGGTTTATACTATTCATCCCTTGCGCTTATATTATCAATCCATTTGGTTTATATTATTAGTCAATTGAGTTTAATTCCCCTCGGGTTTATAATATTGAGGTTTTTAATATGGAATTTAGTATAAGGGTATGAAATGTTCATTTTTTAACATTGAGGTTTATAATATCTGGTTTTCTAATTCTAGGGTTTATAATATCTATCCCTTGGGTATGTTTCATCTCATTTTACAAAGATCTTGGTTTGGGTTCAAAAAATTATCTTCAAAGTTTGGGTTTAAGAAAATTTCTTGGAAGCAAATTGATTTTACAAAGAATTGTTTCGGGTTTAAACAATTTTTTTGGAAAAAATTTCTTGGCGGCGTCCTTATTTTGGAAAAAATTGTTTTGAACTTAAAAAAAATTCTTGGACGTACATTCAAAAGACATTTCTTGGAGGTATGTACGTGTTTTGAGTTGAAGTAAATCTTTTGAGCTTCTTTCCATTTTTATAAGACATTTTTCTCTCGAATTTTTTAAAGTAAGTGTTTTGAATTGGAGTATGTATTTTTTGCAAAAATTTTACACTAAATTTTTTTAAATTAAATATTTTGTGATATTTTTTGTAATTGAGTTATTGTCTAATTTTTTGAAGGAAATTTTTTTAACTTCATACCCTATTATCATGGGAAATCGAAGAACTTGTGCGAGAAAATATGATCGAAAAAGAGACCCTGAGGAACGTAGAGAAGAGACAAGACAATCTCGCAAAAGAAAGTTAGAAGCACTCTCAAATATTGAAGAGGAAAATCAACCTCAAGAAGAAATTGAAGCAGGTATGTAAATGTAAATATTATGATCTATTGATATATTTAAAATTTTCCTCATGTAAAATGTGAAGCTTAATTTTTATTTGATGAACTAGTTTGAAAAATATTTTGTTTATATGTAAATAGACAGAGATATTCCTCAAAATATTGAAGAAGAAAATCAACCTCAAGCAGAAATTGAAGTAGGTATGTAAATGTAAATATTATGATCTATTGATATATTTAAAATTTTCCTAATGTAAAATGTGAAGCTTAATTTTTATTTGATGAACTAGTTTGAAAAATATTATGTGAACAGACAGATATATTCCTCAAAATATTGAAGAAGAAAATCAACCTCAAGTGGAAATTGAAGCAGGTATGTAAATGTAAATATTATAATCTATTGATATATTTAAAATTTCCCTAATGTAAAATGTGAAGCTTAATTTTTATTTGATGAACTAATTTGAAAAATATTTTGTTTAATGTAAACAGACAGAGATATTCCTCAAAATATTGAAGAAGAAAATCAACCTCAAGAAAAAATTGAAGCAGATAGGTAAATGTAAATATTACGATCTATTGATATATTTAAAATCTTCCTAATGTAAAATGTTAAGCTTAATTTTTATTTGATGAACTAATTTGAAAAATATTTGAAATTTTAGATATATTTATTAATTTAGTTATTTATTGAATATGTACTATTTTTTCGAATATGTACAGATGAAATCACTATCGATAATGAGATGTTAGAAAATGTTGACACTCACACATATGGAGATAAAAAACCTGATCATGTTATACGATATCGTGTTAACTGCATTTTTGAAAAGTATTTCTTAAATGAGCGGGTGACAGTTCAGGCTCAAATGTTGAAAGGTCTCCTATCATTAATGAAATTAAAAGAAGCTACGACACTATTGGGTATTCGAAAATCAACCAAAGATAAAAAAAATGAAGGAAGAGGTGATAAAAAATATTAGTGCTATAAAGTCAATTAAGAGATCTAGAGAGAAAGATGTTTCAATTGTACGTAGAGGAATACAGATGGCAATGGTTTCCTCAAGTACTCAAGAGAATCGTTTGGTAACATCTATGGCACGAGCACTGAGAACCTCGCGAAAAACTTTGCACAAACATCGGAAATTTTGGTTGCAAATAGATGTAAATGATGAACTCGCTTGTTGGAGAGCTATTTGTAGGCAACCATACAAAGATAGACTTGGAGAAAATGTTAAAAAAATAATATATGAATATTCAAAGAACAATTCGCGTGTTTCACCAACTGCAAGGCATGTGATGCGAAGAAGAATAGCATGAAATCAGTACGAAGAACATGAAAAACATCTCTTGGAAACCACTCAGATAGAGTTATTCAAAAATTTCAAAGAAGAGAATCATCAAATTTGTGTTTCACTTAGTGCTTTTGTTCAACAAAAACCATGGTATGTAAAACCTATCACCGTATGCGACACTTGTTGTTGCCATTATCACGTGGAATTTGAGTTATATTATGACACATTCCTTGATTTCGGTAGAACATTATGAAAGAATTCACCTCCTCCTTCCACTATCCGTGATTTCATATCTCAAATTATATGTGAAAGAGAAAGCGATGAACTATTTTACAAAAATAAATGTGTTGGTGGTAGAAAATGCGATGATTGTGGGAATTTGACTAAATTTGAAAACAAATATCGTATTGATATAAATGATCAATCATTTTCCAACATGAAAGTGAAATGGAAGAGATATGAATATATCGATACATCGATTCAAGGTGCAAATAGTGTTAAAAGAATTGAATTACTAGAAGACAAAATTTTTCTGATAGACTTTTTCAGAAAGTTTGAGGCAGAAATCTACAAATACCCCAAGCATTCCCATAGAGCTCGATGGCAAGACTTACAATTCAAAAAATCTCGTAAATTTTTTCCACCAGGGACCATTTTGTCAATGATTGATTTTGCAAAAAACTACACATTTGTTCCACAAAAAGAAATTCAGAGTGAATACTATCATTCTGACCAAGTCTCCATGCTTGTCCATATTCTATATAGACATGCTGAACAAAATGTCGATCATATAGAAAGCACGAGTGAAAAGCGACATATCATTAAAGAATATCACTTTTATATCAGTGACGATCATCCACATGATACATGTTTTGTACAACATTATTTTGGAAAAATTTGTGATTCATTGAAAAATTGTGGAATAACATTCAATGAACATTGGGTATGGTCAGATGGATGCACAGGTAAATTCAAATCTGCACGATCATTCTTTTGGTTGTGTTGTCTTCATAAGAAAACCTACATTAAACATTGTTGGAATTTCTTTGAGACAGGCCATGGAAAAAGAGAACATGACGGTGTAGGAGCATGCATAAAACGAGTACTTCAAAGATATCAAATGAACCACTCTGCAAGCCGACTTGTGAACGCTGAAGAAGTTGTTCAATGGTGCATCGCTGCTCTAAGCCATGAGAGAAACCCATCAAGAGAAGTGCGAAGGTACATTCAATTTAATTTATATTGGAAATCTAATTTTAAACATTGTACATTTATCATGCAATGATTATCTTTGATTGTATTTTGATATCATATTTACAAATTCTTCTTTTACTTTTCTATATAAAGGTTTTTCTGGCATATTGGAATCGAAGACGTAGATAGATAAATTGGAAATGACGTTTAAACAATAAAAGGGACTCAAAAATTTCATTCAATTCAAACAAAGTCGTCCAAAAATGTGTTTGCATTGGATAAAAGAAAATATTCTTGTTTTTGTGATGTTTGCATAGACAACACAAAATACAATGACGTTTGTGAAAACAAAATGTATGTGAATGATTGGAAACATACAGAGCTAAATACAAAGGGAAAAATGTTTGTTGCAATGTTTGAAGAAATGCAATCAGAGGAAACTACAATATCATCCAATGGTGATCGAGTTTTTGATCTTGTTAGAGAAGGTAACATTTGAATTACTTTCTAATGATTTAAAGATCTAGAAATAAATTTAAATATGCATAATTTTGTTAAATTTATTTTATTGTGCAGGAGATGTTTTTGCTGTAATTGCACCTATTGACAACGATGAAAATGTGAAGTATTATTTGATGTGTTTCACTGAACGAAAAATGAAATTATTACAAAACTATAATGATCACGGATTTCAGTATGACAGAGGGTCTATTATACTGAAAGGTTATTTTTTCAGACAAACTCATCAAAGTGAAGACTTTGTTTACTTTGAAGACTATGAACCTGATTCCATAAGTTGTCAATATAGTCACTTGGTGTGTGCAGCACGCATAAAGTTGATAGAAGTTCAATCGAAGAAAAAATCGAAAATTAAGAGATGGAAAATGTCAAAATCTGATCATGAACAGATTATTGACGATGGAATTCCATTAGAATTTTTTTGAGTGAATTTTCCAACAATTTATTATATTTGGATTAAATATGTTTTAGAACTTCCAGTACTCAACTAAAAATTGAGTTGGTTATGTTATTTGTGCAAGTGTTTGCACATGTACAAATTGTTTGGGTACAAGCACGTGCTCTAGTATCAACTGAAAGTAGTTTTTCTATACATGTGCATTGATGAAAAATGTTATATGTATTGGATATATATATATATATATATATATATATATATATGTTCTAGAATGAAATTAATTGTTCTAGTTTTACTATGTGCATTGATGAAAAATTATTTACATACTCAATATATATGTTCTAGAATGCAATTAACTGGAACTAGTTTTTCTATGTGCATTGATGAAAAACTAGTTGGATTTTCTGGTAAAAAGCTTCCACAATGTAAATAAATCGATAAGGCTACCTATTTGAGTGCATTAACGACATTGACCCAAATTCAACAAACATATATATGTACTAGAATTATATTTCCAATCAAAATTAAAGGGATAATTTGTACATATATCTACTTCTTTAAACTCTTTTTTCAATTAGAGCTCAATTGAAACATGGTTAGTTGCATTGAAAAGCTATGTTCTTCCTATTGGAAATTTTTTCATTCAAACAAAACTACATGGAGAGATCAAAAGCAATCTTAAAATTCCAAATGTACTTCAACCATCCAAATGTGCCAAATGTAGATTGAAACCATCCAAAACTTTAAAATTTTAAAAACTTTTGATAATATATCATGCAACATTAAAACATTAAACATCACATGCGAAATGTAGATTGAAACCATTCAAAACTTGAGTTTAAAAAACTTTAAATTATATATAGATCGTCATTTCACATGCCATGCCAATTATAGTTCAACTAGATCCAATAGAAACATTTAACATTATATACCACATGTGCAAATGTAGATTGAAACCATCCAAAACTTTAAGTTTTAAAAACCTTTTGATTATATAGTGTGCAGCATTTAAACATTAAAAATTTAAAGTTCATTAAATATCACATGCAAAATTTAGATTGAAACCATCCAAAAATTAAATAAAACAAATTATATAATAACAATGTAATAAAATATGTCCAAAAATTGTAAATCTCACAAGTATCAAACTGTATCAAGTTTAACAAATTTTAAAACCATCTAAATTTTGAAATCATATCTACTGTAAATCATGTCCATCAAATTGAGACGAATCTAGCGTCTTCCCTACTAGGGTCTCAGTCCGCGCCCTATCCTGTGAATGGGAAACCTACATACACAATGCACATGTACTTGAACATTAAAATTTGATGTTTTAAAAATGAATGAGAATATATATATCTAGAACTTCATGTAAAAAAAAAATATAACAAAAAAATCATGCAATACCTCATAAGGTTCCCTCTCCATTTGATGAACAGGTTCTCCCATAGGAACATCTGCAGTGGTAAACTGTACAATATACATGTACAATTAAATATATATATAAATATATATATATATATATATATATATATATATTTAAATAATTTATATAAATTAAAAACTTTCAAATGAAAATGCATGTGTACATATATAAACTTATTTTCAATAATATTAAAAAAAGGAACTAAAGACAACTTGTTCAAATTTTTTGGATGTTCCTATCTCCGTCGCTAGAGTCCGTGGATTAAAGAAATCTTCTATAGGAACCTAAATTCAAAAAATTTTAAATAACTCAAAATATAGATCTTTATATATATATATATATATATATCTCAATTTTTAATGGAACTTTTTGAGGTAGAATATATATATATATATATAACTTTTAAACATAAATTTTAAACTTGTGAAAAATTTTCCATACTTGTGGCTCATCTCCCAATGAAGTAGAAGGTACATCTCCTAAGGAAGAAGAAGGTACCGCCATCCCAAAAACATCAGACGGAATCGGTACCTGTTAAAACATTTTATCAAATTATATATATATACATACATGTGCATGTGTGGCAACAATTATTTATTTTATATTCACTTAAAAAACACTAACATACATGTGCCAACATATCATGATGGTCAGACCCATCTGCATCGTTTGAACCGGAGGTCCCGAACGTAATATTAACATTTTCATCACGCATCATGCCTGAGAACCGCAAATGGTGTTTTAACATATAATCATACATTTTTGTTAGATTAATGTACACATACAAATAAATGTATACATGTACATACACATGTATTTATTACAAATTGTACACATGTATATGTAAAAATAATTTCAAACCCTAAAGTCACTAACACATACCATTTCGGTGCCCTCTTCCTCATGAAAAATTAGGTCTTGCAAACCATTGCGACAATTTATTGCATATGTTCAAAGATCTTCAACATTCATGTTGTAAATCTCCTCATCTGTATAATAAACAAAATTGGCACGTGCATTTTCACGTGCTCTTTGTCGATTTAAACAAAGATTGACTCCACTCAATCCACTATGAACATTGTCGATCATCCCTTGCTTCTCGACTTATTTGAGATGTCGCATCCATCTTTGATCGTAGAGTTTCGACTCGAAACGGTCGACTCACCAATGGCGGCTCAGAGTGAGGCAACTCCACATCTCGCTTAGCACCCTTACGGTCATATAATCGACCTTTCCCTGGGCCAAAAAATTATGAAGGAAGGTCATTGTAGTTGGGTTTCATACCCAAAAAAAATTCTGCATAAAACATTTGTGCAAAATAAACCGGAACCTCATCGTTCCATGGAAGCCTTCCAAAGGCCACAAGATGCCGATCATACAAATAACGAGCTTTGTCTGGGTGTTTGAAATACTGCACCTTCAACATTTTTCTTTTTGGCCCTTCCTTATAATTAAACATTGACTTGGCCACTTCTCTTATAACTTTTTGTTTTATGTCCTCCCATTTATCGGGACCCATCAATGTTTCTTTTCTCTTTGTCATTAGTTCTACAAATGAATCGGTCGTTGGCCCAAGATTTCTGTACACATTTACCATTTCACCTAATGAATGTGTAACTATTTCAAGGCTTTGTCGACTCTCAGGAGGTAGAGACAAAACCAAGAGATCTCTTTGCAATTTTGCATGAAGTCTTTCACACCTTTGTAAGGTGCATTCTGCCATGTTGGTTTCCCATGGTATATCAGTAATCTCGGCCGCATAAGTTGTGCTGGGTTGACAACCTTCTTCTTGAATGTAGGGCTGCCCTGTAGCTATTTTGACCACTAGCTCTAATATTTTCGGCCTTTGCATCAACATATATAAAATTTTGTATTTTAGAAAAAACACGTGTAAAAAAAGTTGTACAAATTTAATGAAAAAATATTGAAATTGATGGCAACCTTGATGTTGTTGGTTAACATCTTCTCCAACATGACCCTGCTGAGAACCACACCCAGAATGATGCTGCTGAGAACCAGACCCACAATGACCCTGTTGAGAACCAACATCAATTGATTGGCCTTCGGGGGAATAAATATCACCCCCTTCCCGCAACCTGCTACCACTCATACCTCGACTGGTTGAACCTTGGCCACACTCCATGGATGGAGTAGAAACCCTTCTCCTCTTACCTCCTAAAAATTAAAATATGAAACTTATTAACAACTAATTGAACTCACAAAGTTAATAAAAAATCAATTCCATATGTACACACATGTATGGAGATTTAAGATTATATTTAAATACCGTGAACATCCCCCGATCCCTGAGCCTCCATATGGGATTCGACTGATCTTCATCGTTCATCCTCCATGATATATATCTATTGGTCGACATTTACACAAAATAGATTTCAAAAAATCAATTTGTAATTTAGTGTACACAAATTATGTAGAACACAAATTTCAAAGCAATAATTGATCATGTGTGAAACTAAATTTAATCGAAAAAGAAATTATAAAAATGATAAGTTCACCAAATTGTGCTTTACATGGTGGGAGCACACTTGGTATAAAATTTACCACTTATACACTTTAGTTTGTGAGAGAAATGACACATGTACATAGTTTACCTTAAAGTTTTTGTGTTTTATGGATATTAAAATGAAGAACTTCTATTTAAATCCATTCCAGAGATTCAGTGTAGGGGCATTTACTAGATATGTCACCTTTTATAAAAGATGAGATCCAGAGGCTACCTGGACCTTTACAGACTCTGCCTATAGAACTTGTAGAAGTAAACACTAGAGGCATTAACAATATCAAATAACATTTTCATGCTCAGACATGGGAAGGTGTCTCTTTCCCTACACAAAAAATAGTTCAAGGTAGTTAATCTTCATAGACACGTCATCAAGCAGGTCAATGTGATCATCCCCAACTTAATTTTCATGAAATTAGGCTTGGAATCCTCTACAACCTGGTGGATGGAGTTGAATGGGTACGAGGTCAAAGCCTTTACAAAATACATGCTAGTGAATAACACTTACTAGGTTATGCCAACAAATAAAGTGGCAGAAATGTTTTCTCCTCAAGGTTGTCCAATTGGGTGTGTAATACCAACTTCACCCATTTCCTAACAGGTTTCTCTCTTAGGTTACAAATGTCTTCCACCTTATTAGTTATATATTTTTCAATTTCCCGTGGATTCCTTCAATTTTTTCTCCTACAGTCTCCCTCTCTCACTCCCCAAATTATTGTCATCAAACATGCCCCATTGAGGATCTGGAGCAATGTTTGCACCATACTTAGAATTGTCATTGCTGCTAATTGAAATTGGAGTCATGTATACTAGATTGCTTGCTTAAGTGGCTCTTACTTGGACAATATCCTGAGATAGTTTGACATGATGGTCATATGAGGTTGGAAGCTACTTGGTGTAATTTTCCTTAAATCTTCAAAAAAACAAAGCAAAAATGTCATTTTCGATCATTTTTTATTAGCTTCTGCATACAGCAGATGTTATCACAATTGTAACACAATCATGTTCCATGAGCATGAATTATGAATGTTGCAAGCCAAATTGCAAGGAAATTTGCATTCATTTTAGGCAAAAGAAGGCTATGACATTAAGGTCCAAGCTAGAAAAAATTATGCAAATAAGGTTGCTAAGTCTTGATACCTACCATGTGTTTCAAATCCATAATGAAGGTTGGCTTTGAGAGTGTCCTCCCAAAGCCCTGTCTTGAGATGAAATTTAATTCAATGTCTCTTAGAGTTGCAAGGTGGAATTGATAGAACTATTTGATTTCTTTACCATAGATGGATATCTCCTTTCATATATGCCTTTCTCTACCATCTTATTTCCAAGTGAAATGGGAATTTTCACATTTTGAATGCCATTACCATGTAATTTGGTAGTCTGCTAGCTAGACCTATCACAAATAAGGTTGTCATACCAAACTATTTCTCTTGCTCAACTCAGTGACCATGACTCTCTTCTCACACTCCTTACCATATAAGATCTTCAATTGTACATGTCACGCAAATTTGGGGGTTCTAGGTCTACACCTATTAGGTAAAGTTACATATTTTATGTCATTGTGGTCCTTAAATTTGGAGGTGTTCCACCTGAAAAAGTAGGCATTAAATATGGATGAAAAGGATTTGTTTTAACTTTGATAGAATTTCCTCGTGGAATTACTGAATTTATTGACGACATCATGCTAGCTTTGCTTAGAGAAGAAGGTTTTTGAGGAGAAATTGAATTCTTTCGACTTATTTTTGGCATTGAAGTTTGAAATAGTAGTTTTGATGACTCCATTGATGACCTTGCTAAGGAATTTGATGCACACAATATTGACTTTGAAGATGGTTTAGAAGATGTTGAAGAAGTTGTAGATTTTGGTGTTGTCACTGAATGTTTCTTTGTTGTTGGACTTGATCAAGACATGTAATTTAAATTTACAAGCAGATTGAAGACCTTGAAGAGGTTTTAGATTTTGTTGTTCTCACTGAAGGTTTTTGTCTAGTTTTGTTTCTTAAACCATCATTTACATAGGACATTTTTGGTGAATAGATTCTTGACCTTGATGAGAGGATATGATACCTTGAAGAGGCTACATATTTTGGTGACGTCACTAATTGTTTCTGTATTATTACGTTCTTTAAACATCTCGCTTAGGGTGAGGCAACTCCACATATATTGTACACAGTTTATGGGACATAAATCAATATGTAGAAATATTCACTTGGTTTTTATAATTGGATAGAAGAATGACTTAAAATGACCTTGTATGTCTTCTCATTTTAGAGCTGAAATTTTTAGGAAGGATTTAAGTATCCACCTTTGAAGAATCACTAGAAGAAGTTGATAAAGAATATAGGAGGACAAAAAAATAACCAGTGGTGTACTAAATGGATTTCTTGGGAGGTAGATTGGCATATGGACTTTTGGTAGCTAGAAATTTTCCAAATAAGTGAATGTATTTGAAAACCAAACCTCTAGTTTATTTTGGTTTAGACAAGGTCTAGAATTTGAAAAGTGAATTCCCTCTTTCTTCCTCTTACATGTCCAATGATCGGAATCTGGATTGAGGGAAAAAAAATTCCTAAATAAAAATTTTGCATTTTATTTGTTGTACACGAGTTTTTAAAAGCTAATTAACTCATAAATTTCTCACAAAATACACTTAAAGCTTAACACAAACCCCTTCCCAATTGGTTAACTTTAGACGATCCTAAAGACATTTTTATTTAACTAATGAGGGAGATAGCCCAATAAAACTAGTTTGTCCATATTCAAATCAAGTTCGTATCAAAGTAAAATTTAGCTCATTTTAGTCAAGGTTAGTTAGAAGAATTAGCTATTGGTTTCTGTCTTCAATTTCCTCTCAAAATGAATGTGTACGTGCTTTTGAGAGACACTCTAGAGGAATAAGGTCCAAATTTTTTATGAAAATGTGCTATGAATGTAAAGGGTTAAAGGCAAACTTGTACAAGGCATAGTTGAGTACAAGGCATAGTTGAGCTAAATGCTGTTAAGGAAGGGCCTAATTATTTGGGTCTTGGTTATGGAAAACATGATGGAGAATGCTCCAAAGCCAAGGAGGCACATGAAGCTGTTCCAAGAAGGAATTTTATTTCGTGTTCATTACCTCAAGCTTGTGAAGTTTGTTTTCATGATGAATGGAAACGTTTGACACCCACTTTGCAAGAAGATGTTAATAAACATGCAGCTAATGAGAATGTAACAGAAGAGGATGTTGAAAGCTCTATCTAGTCATTGAATTCATTGCTAGTATTCAGAGGAGAGCCACTACCTCATCAAATTCACCTCCTCAAGAAGGCGACAATGGTGAATGTTCAAGGTATAAATTTGCCTTTAATCAAATTTCACATTTCCATAATCGATGAGGGTCAAGATGATTCACATGACGAAGTGCAGCTAAAAGAAGTGCCATTGAAATGGTTTTCTAACATACGGCTAGATTTCTTATCCAATTAAGGCCTTGCATGTATTTTGATGTTTCATTAATTTATTTGCAAATTCAAAGTATGGTGCATGTTGCATGAAGCAAGATGTTGAAAGTAGAGTTATGTTGACACACTTAAATGCAATAAATATGGAAATTTGTACATGAGCTCTATTATTTGACTTGAGAGTCAATTGTTTGAAGAGGCATGTTTTGTTGACTTGTGTTTGGTTGATGGTTTTGTACACCAATATGTAAGAGTACATGGAGATATTCACATGATGTGAATTTTTTTTTTCTTTGAAGGAGAAAAATGATATGTCAGCGAGCTATGTTTCTTGCATGATGTGTTTTTAGTTTGATGGTTTTGTTTGTGACAAGACATCACAAGATTTTGGGAAGGTCCACTCTTGAGTGAGAGCCTCATGATTACAACCTAATCATGAGAATCAAATGGGAGTGCATCCTTATTTTGAAAAAAATTAGGATTTTGAGCTACCTACGACTCAAACCATTATTTTTAAATTTGAAATATCATGGTGTGTTATTTCAATGCCTGAATCCACAACCCTAACATAAATTGTTTTATTGTTTTTTTGCAGGATTTAGTTGGTTATATTAAAATTCAGTTGAATTTAAAATTCTTGGCTTAGTGGCATGAACCAAACATATTGTACATGTATTAAATGAGGAATTTCGCTCTCCCAATCATTTCTAAATCACCCATATCACCAAGAAAACATGTTTTAAAAGAACATACTTTGGTATGGGAAATACCTTAGGTTTCAAATATTATAAGAAGGTTTTTGATATGGTTGAGAGAATGTGGAAAATAGAATCCATAAACAAATTATTTTTCAAAACATATTACTTTCAAAGTATCAACAAGGAACATGTACAAGGGTGTTCAATGAATTAATGCTATTTATTTAAATTCCATGATGTACATATCTTCCTCATTATTTTAACAAATTATTAAATAATTATCTAGATTGGATAATTATATTATTTGTCATATATTTTGATGCTTATATAGTGAAAAAATTGAAAGAATCAACTTGTAGGGTCATTTTAATGGTGGGTGGAGAATTGGGGTCTAAAAACTTTTGGAGTCACTTTAAGGCATTAAATGACATTTCTGGGGGTCAAACAATTATCCCTTGTGCCGAAATCTTGACCATTATTCTACACTTAAAGACATATCCAATGGTGCAAGAAAAACATCAAACGAAGTTCATTCAAAATTTATGCCTTTAGTAAGTTGACCTATCATGTTGACCACCATGGTACGAGAGAATGACATTTTAGCCCCATTACTCATGCATGGCAAGCTAGCTACACGTGGAATTTTAACAAGACTCTAAAAGGTCTAAAATCACAAACCTCGTTAATGGTTGACAGAGTCAAATATTACACCTAGTTGGCTATCATGCTATGTTAAATACTTGGCCACTAGGAGGAATAAGAGTTCCATTTTGTGTTATTGTATTTTTTTCCATAGTTGAAAATACAACTAAGAGTGTGAAGTTAGAGAGAAAAATGTATGAAGTTAAGTTTTTATAGCAACCTTACATGCTAAAAGTCTTAGCTAACTCTAGAGAGATTACCTCTTTCTTTGTACTCACATATTTTGCATACCAGAAAAGAGAGAGTAGAGCATGTTTACATTTTAATGTTGTTTTTCTCCCATAAGGATTTCCTAGGGAAAAAGGAGTCTAGAGCATCATTAATTTTTAGGGTTGCTTATCTCCCATATCAAAATTTTCTAGGAAAATAATTTTGTTGATTGTCTAGAGATATGTATGTGTGTGTTTCATTATGTTCTCTATTTCTTACGTTGTGTTTCATTATGTTTTTATATTTCTTACATTTCCTATTGCCATGGTGTACATTTATATCTAAAGAGTCGAAAACCTCATTCAAGACCATATGTTTTGTTGATGTAGTTTGATTGGTTATATTACATTGCTTTTGCAGTTGTTGCTGTGGGCCTCACCATCTAGTGATTTTAGGTAAAAAATTATTTACATGGAATTTTGAAGTATTCTAGAATGTTTATTATTTATCACTACTAGCCTTGGTGATTTAGTTGTTTGTTTTGATGCTGCTTGGTTACCCATATTTAATAGTTGTTCATGTTTAATTCATTTTTAAGGCTTTTTATTGGCCTATGAGGATGCATTTTTCTCAAATCCATAATGGCTAAAAGAATGAAATTTATCTATGAAAAAGAGAGGTCATATGGAAAACAAATTGTTTGCAAGTGTTCTTTTGAACCCATAGAACTTGCAACCCCAATATCGATACAATACTAAGTAATACATAGCCTCCTCATCTAACTTAGCCAGGGATTTGCAATACTATATTTGAGTTGGCTAGCTCCATTTCAAGATATCATAATGTTAGACTATTATTTCTATAGATTTTGATTATGGTAGTAAAATGTTACAATAAACCAGAAACTACAAATAATATTGTTCTAGATATATGTAAAAAGGACATGGTAGAGAAAATCAAAAAATATTAAACTTTTCATAAATAGTTTAGATATAAATACATTTTCTAATTTTGATTGTAAATTCCAAGGGTTAAAGAAATAATTTTTCTAATAATTTTTTTTAATTAATAAATAAAAAAGAAGCATTTTCAATCAAAATCACATCCAACATATAATAAAAATAATAAAAACAATTTAAAACTTCATACAATATGAAATTACTATGGCAAAGAGCATAAAAATATATGTACGCAAAAAATCCTTTTATATAATAATGGAGAGCTTCAAATATACAAGAAGAAAAATCTTTCAGCCTCCTTGTATCCCAGAGAAAGAGTTGCTCAAACAGTCATATTTTAAACAATTATAACTTGGAGAAAATCATCTATTTTTGAATTTCAATTAAATATAAAAAATTAATCAAATATTTCAAATCTGTTTTTTGGCTAGTTGCAGAGTGTAGGTCAATTCTAGCTAGAGAGAGGCTCCAAGAAGGGGTTTCAAGACAGAGCAGGTTTCCAACATTCCAGTCAAGAAGGAAGGCAAGTATTTCCAACAAAAGAGGCAAGAAAAAGTTCCCTAGTGGTGGTGCTATGCAACCCAGTTAGTCAGTGCATGTTGCAGGCAAGAGTGTGAGTAGTTGACATAGTCTCCAAAGAGAGTTCCTAGAGGTAGAACGAGTTTCCCAAAAGAATTACTACACATTTTATTAGGTAGGACTACATCTAGCATGCAGAAAATCATCTGCTTTTTAATTTCAATCATATAAAAAATTAGTCAAATATTTCAAATTTTTTTTTTGGCTAGTTGCAGAGTGTAGGTGCAGTTCTAGCTAGAGAGAGACTCCAATAAAGGGTTTCAAGATAGAGCAGGTTTCCAACATTCCAGTCAAGAAGGGAGGCAAATATTTCCAACAAAAGAGGCAAGAACAAGTTCCCTAGTGGTAGTGCTATGCAACCCAGTTAATCAGTGCATGTTGTAGGCAAGAGTGCGAGTAGCTGGGAGTCTCCAAAGAGAGTTTCTAGAGGTAGAACGAGTTTCCCTCCCTCTCAAACTGCTCCCTCTCACATCTTCCTATTGAAGCAAGCCTTTAGCCCATTGAAAAATTGGTTATGACTAGGCATTTTATGTATAAGAAGGAAGTTGAACCACATCGAAGCCAAGAGGTTCAAAAAAATTACTTTTAACTATATCCAAATCCCCCACCTTTGGCTCAAGAGGATATGACATCAGATAAAATTTTAGGGGCTAATATTAGTAGGTGGGCTAATTTTCCATGCTTTGTCCAAAAAAAGATTAGCCAATTTCATTTTTTTTTCTAAAATAATTTGCCAAAATTTTATAGTAAACCATTATTTTACCTTAAAAATGGCCAAAAATATTATCTCAACTAATATAAAATCATTGGAAATCTAAATATTTCTACAAAAATATCACGATTTGCATATTAGGGACTAGTAAGATTACCCAGGTTTCTAAACTTTAAGGTAAAGTAGCATCCTTGATGTTAGTTTTTGGCTAGATGATTAGGTATGAAGTAAGAAATCATTTTGCAGTATATTGATAATATTAAAAATAATGTTAGTTCAAGACTATTGGTCAGTTCCCAAAATAATGTGAGATGGAACATTTGCCACACTAAAAGAGTTGAAAATGAAAAACAATTTCTCTTATATTATCTATCATATACTCACATTTGATCTATGAAAACTCTTTGTGTTTTTTAAACATAAAAACAAAATAGTAAAAAATTCAGACTAATCTATTACTTCTTAAAGTACAACAAATATTTTTTAATTTTTCGAAATAATAATTAAAAAAATATTTAATTTCAAAATAATAATTATTTTTTTATTTATAAATAAAATTAACAATAAAATATGTTTATAATGAACTGTTGTGAATGATAATATAAAAACTGTTAAATAATTTTAATTTTACTCCAATCATTATATAAATTAATATTATTCGTTAAAAAAATACCTTTTAATATTTTAAATATATTGAAACCTCTACTATCAAAATTTCAAATAATCATTTTTCTTCCTTCTTATACAACACTATGCCAACACCATGCTAACAAAATTTAAAGAAGACACAACTTCAAAATTTTACAGAGTTGAGATCTCAGATGCTACCACATCAAAACGTTGTGGATCTGACAGAGTCATCTAGAAGCATTGTTACAAAGTGCTAGCATGATAAATGATGGAAAGGCTGAGAGGATGGAACAAATGTACACAAAACAAATTTCTATTCATAAAATTTTTTCCATACATAATTACTGAGTTTATGTTTTTTGGTCCGTTTATTTTCATATATATCTCACAATGATCCAACCATAAACACTTAATTTACTAAATATAAAAACAAGCAAACATACACTAAATTAGAATTTTCCAAATATAAACTGAACTCTAATTAACTCTGCATTGCATGCATACATATGAGGGCAATGGAGTAATTTACTATTTAATTATGATGTATAAAAGATGATGTAATGGTTATTTAGAGAGTCATTGCTCTGCCCCAATAATTCATATCATAATGCTTTTCTTCCTTAACAACGCTCAAATGTATGCATTTTCTCAATTTTTTGTGTGTTTTATGTGATTCCTTTTGTGTGGGTAAAGATCTGATACTCTCCCCACTAAGGCCTTAATTGGAGTGTTTTTAGATTTGTTACACATTGTCAAAACTAGTAAAACGTTAATATCCAGGGTGGTCATGGAGGGAACTGTATAAGTTCAGCAGTGAAGACAAATTAAGCGATAATTTGGGAAACAGTAGTTAGGTTTTCTAGTGCAGAGGGCCTCTTGTCAGAGTAGGAAAAAGTTCACTTATTTGGTTTGTTTTGTCTTGTCATTTCATTTCTTGATAGGGTGCCTCCTGCTCAAATGTTTAAGAACGGATTACAAGACTATGCATAGAATAAATCTTTGTCATTGCCTGTCTACCACATTGTGAATGATGGCTCTAACCATCTTCGACAATTTAAGTGCAGTGTGACAATCAATGGAAAAAAATATGAATCCCCTCCTGGTTTCAGCCGCAAGAAGGAAACACAGAATGCTGCAGCTAAGGAAGCTGTAGCAGATTTGCAAAGGTAGGGATTTAAGTTTAAAGTAATTTTCACTTCTACCCAGATGCTCAAGACCATTTTAAAAGCTTTTTTTTTTAATATTTGGCATCTATTTTTCCCATTATATTTTTTAGGATTGTATCAAGTTTATTAACAATTTTAGTGATTTTTATTTCAAATATGGTGGATGTTAAGAATTTTAGTGATTTATTTTGAACATGGTAGAGTGTTCTGTAAACTTCCCTAATCTATTTGTTGAGCAGGAGAGAAAAAAACCTAATTGTGTCCTTGTTGAGCTTGCTTCAATGCTGAACATGCTTCCTCCTACGTATCACTTTATGAACTCTGTCACAGCAACCGTGGAGATTAATGGGGCTTCCTACACTGGAACTCCAACAGACAGTCAGAAGGAGGCTGCAAACAAAGCAGCATTTGTAGCAATTTGGGAAATTGAGCCCCATCACTGTGAGTTTCTGGGCAATGGAAAACATTCTAGTCAAGAGTTTTCTCAAATAACGAAACAACACAAACGGAAGAGGAGAACTGGCACAGCTTGACACAAGCTTGATGTGTGACAAAAGAGTTTTGTTCATGTCTCGAAATTTTGATTTTTGTCTCACTTCATTTCTGTTTAAATGGATTGATTTTAGCCTATAAGGATATTTAGTTATACCTATTGTGGCTCTAGAAAAATTTTAACACACAGCACCAAAATTTTAATACACAACACGAAAATACATTTTAATACATTTTTAATACACAACACAAAATTTTAATACCTTTTTTTGATTCAGAGCACAAAAAAATTTCGAGCGTAACATACACGACGCAGCAGTCGACGAGCGCGGACGGTAGGAGCACCAGGGCAGCCGAGAGGAGCAACAGCGTGAACAGAGCGAAAACAGTAAACCACAGTGAAAGCGCGCGAACAATTGAAACGATAAACTACAAACATTCGTGGGCGATTTATTTATAGAAAATAGCTCGACCGATCTATTTTAAAATTAAAAGTTCGGCCAAACTTTTGTTGCCGGTTTTCCAATCTCCGGTAAAAATTATGTTTTCCCGCGCCGTCAGTGTGTCGTCAATCTAAACGGAAACACAAGTTCGGCTGAACTTTATAAGAAAGTTCAGCTGAACTATTACAAAATTCGGCCGAACTATTGTTGAAAAAAAATTTCGGACCCCGATTCTCACAAAAGTGTAACTCAGCTTCACGTTTCCACCCTTTATAATGTTAACCCATTGGATCTATTATTCTCAAGGGTTTATAAAATTGATCACGTGAGTTTATATCATTCATATGCTTTATTATTAGCATTTATAATGCTAATCTTATGGTTTATAATCCTAGGTTCTGTAATACTAATCTTAAGGATTGATGATATTAGAGTTTATAATATTCAAGTTTAATATCATGATGTATCACATTGTTCTTATT
This sequence comes from Pinus albicaulis, assembly GCA_034641835.2. Classification (NCBI taxonomy): domain Eukaryota; kingdom Viridiplantae; phylum Streptophyta; class Pinopsida; order Pinales; family Pinaceae; genus Pinus; species Pinus albicaulis. The sequence continues at coordinate 76,957,389 of CM076578.1, forward strand.
AATATTCTAGCATTTTAATCCTAAGGTTGTGTTTTTCCATTTAGTTTTTTTTCCCCTTTGGTTTATAATATTAATCTTATGGTTTATAATGTTGGATTTTATCATATTCGACCTTATAATAATTGATTTAATATTATACTTTAATATTGTTATGTTCAAATGGTTCATAAATCTATCATTATGTATAAAAGTTGTTGATAGTTATATTTATATGTTAATAAATGTATATTAATCATTAAGATAAAGGTGAGAATTAAATAATTATTATTAGTAATAACCTTATAATATATATATATATATATATATATATATATATATATATATATATATATATATATATATATATACATTAACACTTTACATTTAATAATTATTGATAAATTATTGATAAATGCCTATCTACTTATATCAACCATAAATACCAATGTCTTTGTAAATGTGCTTAATATAACTTATCAGCCTATATCAACTACATTGATAAATATAATTGTGCTAGTTTGTAATGTTTTAGAAAAAAATAGCGTAATCTGAAAAATAATGAGTATAATAATAAGGTGATTAGGTAGAAAATTTTGAAAATTCCACCATAAAAACCATTCAAACACTCAACATTATTTCTTTTACCAAAGACGAATTTGTAGTTTATGTACACAAAGCCTGAAAAATAATATCATCCTCAAACTATAAAAAAATTCTTGTGAATACTTATAAAAATAATTTAAAAAACATTTTTAGTCATAAATTGTTATAATCATTAAAATTTTACCAAAGTTTATTTTTTATTTAACTATTAATAAGCGGAAATATGTTTATCTCTAAATTATTATAATAATGGATTTTTTAAATAAGTTTATTTTTAATCTAATAATTAACAAAAGAAAATTATAATTAAATTAAAAATATTAAATTTGTTTGTGTAAAATTTCAGTATGTTCCTAGTTAACATGAATATGAATTTAGGCTAATTTCAGTAGTGAATGACCACATAGAATTTGTTAAATATTTAACTATTTGAAACATTTTAAATATGCTAAATATGTATTAATTTAAATTTACTTGAGTAATACAAATTATTAATATTAATAACTGGAATAATGAAATAAAAAATTTGAATGTAAAATAAATGTTGAATAATAAAAAATGTAATTAATATGAATATAGTAAATATTTTTCATTATGATCAATTTCAAACTTTTATTTTTTTATTGTTCTTATTACATCAATTTTAAATTTTCATATTTTCTAATTTATTTATAATTAGTAAATAATATCTCTTATTAATATTTATCCTAGTAAATAAAATAAAATAAAACATCCAACTATGCAAAGAATAACAAAATAATACACAGCTAAGAGAAAAATTACCTACCAAATTTTAAAAAGAAACGTGATTTGAACCTATATGAAAATTTTCTGTTTACAAGAAGAAAGTTTCCTGATAAGGGAAATGCATACGACAATATCTATACAACTACTTGAAGATTCCGTTTTCTCTCGTTGCAAGGGCACTCTACTTTCCGAAAAGAAAAGTTCCAAAAAGTTGTCTCGGAACCATTATGTGAATGAGAATACAAAATACAGATAATAAAAAAGAGTTATTTAATGAGATAGATGAATTGTTTAGATGGTTTTGAGTCAAAAAAATTTAAGAAATCTTACAATAACAGTGTTTGAATCATGATTTTGATCTTACAATAACAGAGTTTGAATCATGATTTTGATGGTGAAAATGGATTTAGCACCATCAAAAACCTCTAGAGCATCCAAAATATTAAAATTTCACAATTATAACGTAGATTTACAAAAAACCTATCAGATTTTCTTAAAATCTTATCTAAATTTTCATAATTTTCAAAGCAAAAAAAGTCAAATTAAACCACTAATATAAAAAATAAACAAACAAATAAAATAACCAAGATAAACCAATGGCCCACCTTTCTGAATTGGAGATTCTATCCGTTACCCCCAAAAAAAATGATTGTGTACTGAACGGTGCACTGTATCATAGCCGACGTCGTCTTAACAGAGAAGAAAAAAAATAATAATCATTTTTGCACAATATAATGTAATGGCTAATTAGGTGATATGAATTAGAATTAGCACACCCAAGCTAATAACTTTAAAGTTGATATATGTCAATATGTATATTAGTCATTTGTGTTAATATAAATGTGCTATTTCACAACTAATGTATATATTAATACGAATGTGTTATTTCACAACTAATGTATATAGAGAAATAATAAATTATTATGGTTAATATTATTAGTATTATTATTATTAATATTACTATATTATACTATATAAATACAATTAAAATTATTATTTATATTATTTATATTATTATTATTATTATTATAATAGATGATTATTGTTAATATTATTGTTATTGTGTTGAAGGTTTTTCTCTTGTGAGGTTTATTCTCACGATATTATTCAAATTCATTGTTTTTGACAAAATCTGAATAGGTGTCTTCCTCTTGTAGCACTCGTCTTCGTATAATGCCTCCTTCCACCTAGTCAGAAATTTACACGTGAAAAATTCATCAGCGAGAGTTCAACCTTTGGGGTGGCAGCATTGACATTCATCTATAGAAACACCGTTCACATGTACATCTTTTCGGGCATCTCAGTGCAATCAGTGTTTGTTATAGTGTTGGTGATTCTACTCATAATGGTGATGTCACCAGTTGTTTTGCTAGGGCTTCTGATTGCAGCAACACTAACAAGTCGTCATGATCATCCTTATGCATATCCATTAATTGTTGAGCCTTTCCCAAAGACCCCTGATTCCAACAAAACATAGATCCCTGGTGGGACATCAACATTACAAAGTGTGTCCGCATATGCTCCATATCAAGACGAATTAGATATGTTTTTACCTCCAACTCAAGCTTCAGATAAACTATGTATGGTTTTCATCGAAAATCTTGATGAGTACAAGTGCATAAACAAGTGAATGGTATCATGGTTTTAGACAGAGAAAACAAAGGTTTAAGATGCAACGACGCCATGTCTTAAATCATTGGAAGTAGCTAGAACAATGCCAAGAGGGATTGAAGAGTGTCTATATTGTCCGTGTTGGGCTGTAGAATTGCCAACAATGGGATGATAACAAGGATGAGAAACAAATTTAAGGCAATCTATCATATTTCATAAGTCCAAAAGGGCAACCTACAACATCACAGGATTAAGCAAGAAAGTCCCGTGGAGTACTGACAAGGCTGCCTGGATCGTCGGGACGATGTTCGTCATACTCGTTGTTCAACTCATCATCGAGATGGACCGCAAGTAGCAACTCACTAATCTCGAGATCCAGAAGGCCAGCTTATTGGGTGCCACTCCTACTCCTCCTAAACTATAAATAGTGATTTTAGCATCCACTATGCCCCTCCCCATTCAATTGTCTCTTCTATGAAAAATTAGGGTTTGAAGATTTAATTGTTTGAGGAATTTATGTTTATTTTCTCAAGAATTTGGGTTTTTGGTTTTGTATGAATTGAATTTTTGGAAAAATTCATTTATCGATGAAACTTGATCATTCTCTAGAATACCAATGTATAATGTGGGCATGCTCCTCCGTAATGCTATAATATAACAACAGGTAGGGTTTTATTTATAAAAAAAAACTAGTATGGTTTTAAGTCCACCTGCCTCGCAAGATGAACTAGGTCAAGCTTTGGCAAAAATTCCCAACTCAAACAGGACAATGATAATCATGACCTTGAATGGGTCATGGGCATAGCTTAAACACCATGATCAATCTCTTCATAGAGGGCTCCCATGTGGGTGAAGGAACCTGAGAACTACTAAACAATCTTCTTATAGTTTTCTTGGATGCGAAGGCCTATAACCATTGTCTCCAAATTCATCCACAATGCTACACTTTGAAGACAAGGGGTGTTGATTTCTCTGCAGAGACATTTTACATGAACGACACATTAGGGGTATTTTGTGGTCTGAAATGGGCCTCATAAGGAAATTATAAAATAATAGTGGAAATAATAAAATAAGATTTGATGACATCATCAAATTTTAGAGGGAAAAATAAAAACTACTTTTTCAACTCATATTTTCAACTTATCTCCCAAAGGTTTACTCAAATTTCGAGTGAGAGTACTCGTTGGATGTAAAATTTAATTCCTCATCCAAAGAGTACCCATGTTGCATACTTTTGATGGGTCCTACTACATGAAAAATGAGAAATACATGGAAAACGTGATTGTAATCACGTTTTTTTTTATTATGTATTTCTCATTTTTCGTGTAGCAAAGTCCATCAAAAGTATGCAATATGGGTACTCCTTGGATGAGGAGTTAAATTTTTCATCCAACGAGTACTCCCGCTCGAAATTTGAGTAAAAACTTTGGGAGATAAGTCGAAAATACGTGTTGAAAAAGTAGTTTTATTATTTTATTATTTTTTAAACTTTTTACCTTTTTACATAAAAAATGGTGAATCACCCCTCATGGTTGATATCATCATCTTGAATCCTATTGGTTCTTGTAAAGTTTATTTTACTTGTACATTTTTCTTGGGAGACCCATTTTAGACCTCAAAATTCCCCTAATGAATTACATGAAAATGATGTGGAGGAGGTTTGGATTCTTGAGAGACATTTTGAGATGCAGTTACTGTTTTGTTTTTTCGAATGCTGATATAATGTGGTTACGGAACCCCTTCAAAAGGTTGTCACCAGATACATATATTCAGATTGCTTCTGACCAATATAATGGCAGACCATTTCATGTTCATAATATGCCCAATGGAAGCTACAAGTATGTTCCTTCCAACTAGCAGACCATTAGTAGTTTTTACAGATATTGGTATTTATCTGAAAGATTATTTCCTGGCAAAAAAGAGTAGGAAGTTTTAAACATTGTCAAGTTTACAAAAGGGTTTGGTCTGAGAAGGATGAAGTTCATGTTTCATAGCACACAATACTTTGGTGGCTTTTTCCAAAGAAACAAATATTTAGATGATGTTCGCACAATGAATGGCGACAACTGCAAAGGACTAGAGGAAACACTTATTGATTTGAGATAGACTTTGGATGACTAGTCAGAGTACAGAAACCCTCCTCTCAATTCTAGATGGAGCATGGGTGAGTGGAGACCTCCCAATGCATACCTACATTCTTGGGATAATTAATTTAAGCACATAATGATACACTTTTAATTCATTTCTCAATTTGGTTGCATGCATTCATTTGTTTCATGGAAAGGTGAGTGGGAGATATCTAAGCTTAATTCTTTGATCCATTGTTGTATACAAATTTCAATAAATAATTTTATTCAGATATTGTGGGATTAAAAAAAAAAATCTCTACAGATGTAGATTTCTGTGAAAGGATAATGTGGTTTTTTTAGCATGAGGGGGAATGCACTATCAATACCAACAATTTTGCTGGTACCAAAAACAACGATAATGGAAATAGCCCTTTTGAAACTCTGGATGATGTTTTTTTAAATGGAACTAGGAAAGACAAGGATGAGCCCATTCGTCAAGTAATTGTGGCAAACAATAAAACATCTACTACTAGATAGAAACCAAATTTTCACAGAGATATCATAATCACAATTGAAATATGTGAAAGAAAACAAATAAAACAAGGATACCTATCTTTTCTTTTAGAAACATTGTTCTATAACAACAAAATATCACATAGATATAACTTTGGGATTTTTTTTTATGGAAAACAATAAAACATCTACTACCAGATAGAAACCATTTTTTCACACAAATATCATAATCACAATTGTAATATGTGAATGAAAACAAACAAAACAAGGACACGTGTATAATTTTTCACACAGATGTCATAATTACAATTGAAATATGTGAAAGAAAACAAATAAAACAAGGATACCTATCTTTTCTTTTAGAAACATTGTTTGATAACAACAGAATATCACAGAGATATATTTTTGAGAATTTTTTTCATGTTTAGGAGAAATTACAATGATTCCACTTGGTGTAAAAATTTGTGTCGTATATTTATTTATTTACATTTTTATTTATATGTTTATTTACATTTTTATGTATGTTGTATGTGAATGACATTTGTGTACCTTTATTTATTAATTATTTGTCATGTTTTTATAATGATTTGGGCATTTGTATATGTAGATTATTCATTTGATTTGTATATAGTATATTGTATGTTAATGTTTATCTGTTTTATTTATTTAAAATTTAATATTTATGTCAAATGGTTTATTTAACAATGTATAACGTAAAATGGTGTAGGGAAAATAAATTGAAATGTAGAGGGATATTTTTAAAATATTAATGAAATTTTTTATTTTTTTAATTTGTAGGTAGGTTATGTGTGTGTTTTTGGCCTTTTGATTGTGTTTTTTCTTATGATATATATATAAAGATATTAGGTATAATATAAATATCTTGATTTTTTTTTTAAATCATTTTGAAAATTTTGCAGTTTTTGACAAGTTGAAAATAGAGTTTTCTCAAAAAAAAATTCAAAATATTCCTTTATATAATATTTATTTCCTTTGGTGTATCTTTGCACCTTTAGGGGAAAATTCTAGTTATTATTATTAATAATAGTCAATTTTAGTAATCATATATTAATATTAAAATTTATTAAACCATGAGTGTGACTAACCAAAGATGATCTTGGTTGACTTTAGTAAGTTAAATATAATTGAATATGGTCAATATTAATATTCTATTTTCTTCTTCTTCTTCTTATCATTATTATTATTATTGGTCAACTTTATTAATATGATTAAACACGTTTAAATCCTAATTGTGATCAAGCAAGAAAAGATGACCTTAGTTCACTAAAGTTGACAATGTATGACTATGGTCAACCATGGTTGACTATAATTGAATATTGTTGAGTTATTTTGATTGAGGAGAAGTATGAGTGAAGAAGGTTGAGTATGTTACTTATGGTAAACATAGGGTTGACTAAGTTTGATCTTGGCCCAATATTTAACTGTTGACTCTAAAGGTTGGTGTTTTTTGTACTATATATGACTAATGTTAATCAATAGTAATAATAGAGGATTGTGTTTGATCTCACATTCATTTGTTGTACCTTATTTTTTATTCATTTTGATTGATTTTTTCCCTTCTACTCCTTTTGTTCCTTCTTCCAAAACATGAAATCAGTTTTCTTGTGTCCTATTATTCAACAATGAAAACAAGTAAGTCTTCATGTTCTTTATTTCTAACTTCCTTTTAAGTTTGAATGCCCCTATTTGCTACGCTCAATTTTCCTTCTAGGATAAGCTAAGGTTACAGATTCTCTTTCCTAGTTTTCCACAATTTATTTGTGTCATGATTCCTCATCGAATAAACTGATACTAATATCATCCAACTTTAGGGTCTCACTAGGAACTACAATAATTATAGCTACTATGAAATTCTCCCATTTGTTTAGCATGGAAAAAATACATAGAATGATGTTTATTTCATGATTTAAAACAATTTTGATACAGGCAAGGTGATTGGTAATTATGTCAAAGTCGTTCAAATGCTTTGTAAGTGAAGCACCCTTCCTCATGTTTAGGTTATATAGCTTCTTCAATAAATATATTTTATTCGAAGTTTTATTCTTCACATACAAATCATGCAACTTCTTCCATAGCCCCTTTGTTGTTTTCTGACATGATACATTATAGTAGACATGCTTTGCTAGGCATTGCCGAATTGTAGCAGTGGCCTTCCTATCTAAGGACATCCAGACATTATTTGTCCTTATTGACGGTTCCTTTGTCACTCCAATTGGAAACTAATGATCCTTCAAGATTAGAATATTCTCCATCTGTGTTTCCATAGAGGAAAATCAACCCCATTCAACTTCTTTGTATTTATTATTGTATTAGTCTCCATAATATTAAGAAAACCTGGATTACACCATTAACAATAAGAACTTGAAGCTATGGTATCAAATTATCCCAGTTGTCTGACATGAAAAAAATTAGTAGAATGAATTTTATTTTATCGCCCAAAATTATTTTAGCAGTGACAAGATAACTAGTAATTATACTTAATTTGTTCAAATTCTCTACAACTGAAACACCCTCCTTCATCTTCAATTTATATAGCTCATTCATTAAGAAGATTTTATTTGAAGTTTTCTTATTTTCATACAAATCATACACTTTCTCCCATAGCCGTTTTGTTGTCTTCTCACCTGCTATGTTAAAGTATACACTATTTTCTAGGAATTGTTGAATTGAAGCAATGACCTTCCTTTTCAACAACATCCAAACGACACTCTTTGCTACGAATTGTTGAATTGAGGCAATGACCTTCCTTTCCAGCAACATTCAAACTTTATATTTCAAGTTTGTCATTGATCATTAAAAATTATATTATTCTCCATTTATGATTTTCATATGGAATTTTCTATATTACTTATTGTACTAATCTCCATACTGGCACTAGAAAATTTGGCGAAAATTCCGACGGCCAAATCGTCGCTCTTCCGACACATTATCGTCGCAAGAGCGACAGTTAGAGGGCGGGTAAACCGTGGTTTACCATACCGTCGTAGTTCCGACACAACTAAAAAGTGTCGCAGTATCGACACTTTTTCCGTCGCTTCCAAACAAGCGTCACTCTTCCGACGTTTCCCAATCCGTCGCACTTCCGACGAAATGTGGTCCGTCGTTTAGAACGTCGCTCTTCCGACGTCTCTAAACTGTCACAATTACGACGAAATGTGGTCTGACGTTTTGAACGTCGCTCTTCCGACATCTGTAAACTGTCACAATTACGACGAAATGTGGTCCGACGTTTTGAACGTCGCTCTTCCGATGTCTGTAAACTGTCACAATTACGATGAAATGTGGTCTGACGTTTTGAAGGTCGCTCTTTCGACGTTTCTAATATGTCGCAATTCCAACGCTTACAAGACGTCGGAATTGCGACGAAAGGTTCAATTTAAAAAAAAAATGAAACTTTAAAAGAGGAAAAATGATGTTTTGAATATATTATATGAAGTAAAACAGTACATGAAGTCATTACATTTTCACATCTGAAGATTTGAACCCAAATATCCATCCAGAAAAGTGGAAGTCCCAGCCCAGAAAATGATAGAAAAATACCCCATGTCACATACAGGGACATGGTATAAAACCCAGTAACGGTCCACATGGAGATTATCGACAATCTGAGAAAGCATCCAAATATGCCCAAGGCATCTATAAGAAAGTGAAATAGCAGTATGTAGAATAGTAAAGCAACAGATAGAGTACCTACCGACGTCCATTGTTCCAAATACAAATTAAAGTACCCAAAATCCTTGAACAGAGAAAAACGCTAATCATGTGAGGAGTGTGATATGTCCAAAATATAAAAAGACCATCAGACCATATCAATAAACCAGCAATATAGACCAACATCGCTAGTTTTGAAGGCAGAGTGATAAACATTAATCATTTTTTTTTTCACAAGAGATAAAACGCTGTTTTGAATATATTATATGAAGTAAAACAATCCATGAAGTCATTACATTTTCACATCTGAAGATTGGAACCCAAATATCCATCCAGAAAAGTGGAAGTCCCACCCCAGAAAATGATAAAAAAATACCCCATGTCACATACAGGGACTTGATATAAAACCCAGTAACGGTCCACATGGAGATTATCGACAATCTGATACTTCTTTAATCGCTACTCTTTGACCTCTTTAATCGATACTCTTTAACTCGTTTGATACTTTGACCTTTGTTCATCCTTTTTATCCTTTTTATCATGATATACCGTGGTAAATAGGAAAAATCTACAAGGATACTTTACAAAGTCTCATCATTTCTTCCCACCATTGAACTTCCGGCACTGCTGACACCGGTCCTTTTCACAACTTCCTTAGTGTTTCATCACCCCTCATGAATAAACCGTGCTAATTTGGGAACAAATAGATTTACTTCATGCTCAAGATAAAATAAATTCTCCAATCTGTCATGAAGGTTTTTCCCTCGTAGGCAATAAGCCGATGAACTGGTTGAAGAACTAGCTTGATTATCAGCATATTTGTCCAATTTTTCAACATAGCTATCAAGGTCCATTAGCTTATCTTCTGCAACTATAGGACTAGGCAATCCTCTATTTAACAAAATATTCAATCTTTCTCTCAAGGCAATGATTTCTTCTTGCATATCTGAGCACCTTCATTCTAAATTCTGTACCAGAGTTCTTTTAGTAAAAAATCTCTTTATTTCCAGAATTGTTCCGGTCCTGTCCTGAACACCAATTTCTACAAGTTGATTCTTAGTCTGAGTATTCAAAAAATGTATAAGTCTATTGGCCTCTTCTGGCATATTACCCAACTCTTGTCTTGATCTCTCAATCTCATCCAGAGCCAATTTAACTATGTTATTATGTTCATCCATTATCTGAATTGAGGACCAAACATCCTTTATTGATTGAATGATATTATCCCAAAGAATTTCATTTATTTCTTTTAAAGGTTTCTCCAATGTGAGATCCTTTTCCAATGCTTTGACAGTTTTTTCTAATTTGTTCACTTCTCTTGTTTTATCAGCAACACTCATTTTTGAAAGATAATATTTATGTTCTAGAGTGGCAAATTGTTCCTTTGTTTTGTGAAGCTCTATGGCTTGAAGTTTCATATCTTCCATTGACTTTGTTAATTCATCAGTGTTCAAATTTGCAGTGTTGCTCTGTGACAATTCTGCTGGCTGACCTGTTGTTGTTGTACCCGTCACTACTCCTGTTGTAGATACTGGAATATTTGCTTGCTTATCTTTTAATGCATTCCTCAAGCTCTTTTTCTGGGCCATGGGAAGTCGCCTATCCAATTTTAAGAGTAAATCCATTAGTTCTTCCCTCTAATTTTGTTTGATGAGCCTCTGTAGCACTGTGGATGTCCTGAGGTCAGACCTCAATTTGTTTTCTTCGAGTCAGTAATATCATCATCTTTTCTTCAGATCAAAGTCAATGTTATTCTCTTCACATCTTTAGGATTATGACCCAAACCAATGATTATTTCCTCTAAAGTTTTGATTCTATTATCCTTAGCCTGTGAGGAGGCTTTTTCAAGCTGCAACTGTGTATTAGTATTATCCAAATAATCCTACAACTTATGGGTCATCATTGATTTATTCGTCAGAGTAGAATAAATCATCTCACCTGTTTTCTTGTGTAGCTCAATTTGATCTAAAGGATGGATATCCTTTTCTAAGACTTCAAAATTAGTCCTAACGTAATCTGCAGCTGTCTGAGGCTGCCGCACCTTGGGCTTCAAATGGCTCATTAACATCTTACCCTGTTGGATGTCATAAGCTGACATCAATATTTCCTGATTTTTTGGAGCCATCTTCAAATATTGGTTGTACACTTGAAGTCTGAGTGGATCGTTCCTGGCCTTTATATTGGTGAATGTTCTTTTGATGTCCCAGGCAGTTTTTACTGGAGGTTTGAAAGAAGATATTTCCGCACTTCGTTGCCTCTGTATTCCATGTTTTTTAAAATTAGTGGATGTCCCACTACCTGTATCTGTTTGCTGACTGTCTTCTCTTCCCTGGCTGTCAGGGATTTCCTGAAATGATTCATCTTCTGGAAGGGGAGTTAATTTCTGCCTTTTAACATCTTGCTGCTTAGAAGATCCACCAATAGGAGTAGTTGTTTCAGCCTCTCTCTTTTTTCCCTTTTCTATATTCAGAGGAGTTTGTAAAATAGAAATTTCTGGCTCACTAATCTAAGTAGGAGGAATTTGTCCCGACCTTGTTCTTTAGAAGTCTCTTGGTTGCGCCGTCATTATGAATTTTTCAATTATTTGTATATCAAGCTCCTTTTCTTTCCTTTAGATTCTACCGTTTACCGTACTAACCTCCCGCAAATTTTGTTGTAAAGTCCTCGGTCAAGAAGATCCTCGCACCATTCAAAAGATAGAGTGTCAAGTATCTTTTCAAGATCTTTTGTCACATTTTCAACATTGACCGCTCACTATCTTTTTTTCAACTAATGTCCCTTCTGTCCATTCATCCATATTAGCATATTGTTCTATTTCTGGGATTCTTTGATGGATGTATGGTGACAGTTTATTTTTCATTCTTCTATCACAGATAAAGTTGTTTGGATCATAAGGCACCCAGTAGAAACTCTTTTGTAGTCTGAGATTGTCTTCTAAAATCCTTTCGGCTTCCTTTCCAGCTTCCCTAGAGTTACAAATTAAGGGACCTAATTGGCTCTTGATCCTAAGTTGAGCCTTTTTCTTTGCATTGAAAAAATGAATTATATCTGGATTATTCATCTGCCTAAAATATTCTAATGCAAAGAGTCTCAATGGGACATACTTGGGTAGTTTGAATGGGCATAATTCACATCCATATATCCTGATCTCTATGTAGTTTTGATATAGGTACCAGTCACCTATCTTGTAATACTTTGAGAGCTGAAGGATTTTCTTGATTTCATTGTTAATTCTAGAAGGAGAGACTCCTGTCAACAAGGTAGTTGCAGGATGAAAAAAATGTCAAAAAAGTCATTATAGGAATAAGGAGAATCAGAGGAATTGTGAGTAATGGCAGACCAAAAGATGACTGACCTAGGATTCCCTTTGGCATCAAGTTTCGTAACATAAAAGGGGAAATTTTCTGACTGAAAGTAAATCATGAGATGATATATGACAGAAGAATACTTAAATACTCTCTCATTCTCAAATCTCATGAACTGATCATGGATTTTGTCAGCAATATAAGATGCAAAATCGTACTTGACAGCAGGAGGCTGTCCAGGGGTAAAAATGGATAACAATACTAGGGTTAAGTGATCAACATACTCACTAGTATTGAAGCCCATTATGGAAGATATCATATTTAAAATAACACTACCCTCATCAGTAAAGAAAGTATAACCATAAGGGGGAGGGTTTTTAGGCTGATGCTCTGGTAACATGAAGGTTTGGCATAGGCGGTTTAACTCTTCATGGGATAACTTAGTAGATTTCTCAAGTAATTCAACCATGGACAGGGGAGTGAGAGCTTGACCAAGTTGGAATTGTAGCATTTCATTTATGGACTGAGCAGTTATTGGGAAAAGGACATTTTGACTTGGGGATAAAACTGCTCATTGGTTGGGATCATAATTTGCATAGAAATAATGGATTAACTCAGGAAAAATATGGACTGAGGGGAGAAGGTACATAGGAAGATTTGATTCCCAAAGTCCAAAGATGTCAGAACCATTCAAATAATTATCTCTGCAGCGGAAAAATATTCGAAGAGGATTCTCACTGAGACGCAAGTCCTTAATTTGAAAATCCATATCTGCTAAAGGAAAATAATCCAAGTCCTTGTGAGGGGCATTGATGGGCACGACATTCAGAGCTACAGGAACTTCCATTTCTAGTTCTTTTGGATTCAGAAATGGAATTTCGAGGTTTTTGTGGAAAAGGGGCACAATTACCAGTTTTGGGAATATAATTGCAGTTCTGGGAACGAAAAAGACCAAACTGAACTTCTTTTCAGACCTTAATGCAGAATTAAAACTAAAACCAGGATTTTTTACAGAGTTTAGCAGGGAATTGGAATAAATACCTATTTACGGGAAATGAAACGTGTTTAAACAGGCGCTGGTTATGACAGAAGAACCCTGAAATACTCGGCTTCAATTCTCTTCAGCAAGGTAATGGTCAGCAAGAGTTAACATTTGGTTTTTGAATTTTGTTGCATGGAAGACTGGCTAGCGCACGAAACAATGAAAATGATGCAGACACAATTTGTTTTATTTACAAAGTCAAAAGGGTGGCGGGTTTTGATTGATGACGTCAACATGTACGATGGTTTCATCACAGAGGGATAGGAGCGGATATTTGTTTGGGCTGCTCATGCAGTGGAAATCCGGACTCGAAAAAGATTAGGGCGAATTTGATAAGAAATTCGTGTCACAACTCTCCCTCCGTACGCCAGCCAACTTCGGACCCAAAAAATATTAGGGCGGAATTCATTTGGTTTTCGCATCACAAAATTGGCCGACGTCAGCAGGCTATTTTGGAACGCAAATTTGGTTTGAATTATGGTTTATCGCCATTTGAAGTCCAGCGGGCTTGACTTAAGAACAATTTTGTTTGATCCCATCTTATAAAATTTGTGTTGGTTTTCTTTCATAATACACATATTTATAATAAATCATGGGAATACCACACTAGTAAACATGTGGAAAAGTTATATAAATTATTGAGAACAATCATTTTTATGTGAAAATATCCAAATGTGCTTTTGGGAAATAAGAATTCGAGTATTTGGTTCATATTGTTTTAAAGGAAGGAGTGAAGTTGGAGTCTCAAAAGATGCAAGCTATTACAAAATGACCTATTCCTAAGAAAATCAAGGTTCTTAGAAGATTTTTTAGACTTACATGATATTATTGATCATTTGTTAAGAATTATGCATGTATTTCAAGTCCACTCACAATCTCTTGAAGAAAATATCATTTATATGGAATGATGAGGCTACTTTGGCATTCTCTCTTTTAATGGATGCCATGTCTTCTACACCAACATCGGTTGCACCTACTTTTGGTAAAACATTCATAGTAGAGTGTGAGGCACTAGGACAAGGAATTACGTAACATTAACACAATAAGGGATATCATTGGCTTTTAAAAGCAAGGAATTCAAAGAAAATATTTGGTGAAATCTACGTATGAAAAATAAATGGAAGCAATATTACATGCAATAAAAAATGGGGATAGTATATCAATGGGAGGTACTTTAAAGTCAAGATATACCATGATAGCATAAAGTATTTTTTGAAGCTATGATTTTCATTATAAGATTAACAAAAATGAGGAGAAAAAATGAAAAGTTTTAATTTTGAGATAATCTGCAAAAAGGGTAAGGAAAATTTAGTACATGATGCTCTTTCTAAAATAGAAGAGGCCTCAAATTTATATCCAATTAAATTTTCTATTCCTAGGTGGCTAGAAGAAGCTTGCCATAATGGAAAAATGACAATAGTACCAAACAAAAACTAAAATTTATAAAGGATGGGATGAACTCTATGGAGCATTGGGAGTGAAAGAGAGATATACTTTGGTGCAAATGTAGAATATTTTTATGCACGTAAGCATATTTGAATAAACAAATATTAAGGGAGTCCCATGTCTCTCTGATGGTAGGATGCAGGGTTCCTTAAAACATCTCAAAGGATCAAAAAATATATTTTGGAAGGAATGAAGAAAGATATTCAAAATTTTGTAAGAGAAGGTCAGGTTTGCATAATAAATAAAAGAGAGATAGTAAAATCTCTAGGGTTACTTCAACCATTCCACATACATATTCAAAGACTAGAAGATATATCAATAGACTTTATTACAGTGTTACTGAAATATAAATGTAAGTATTACATTTTTGTGGTCATTTATATAGACAAATTTGTAGATTTTTTTTGTAGAGCTCAAAGTACATAAACAACAAGCCAAGTGGCAGAAGTGTCCGTGAAAGAAATTCATCGTCTTCATGGTTTTCCTAAATTAATAGTAACAAGAAACTTTTGGAAATAATTATTTAATATGAGTGGAGAAACACTAGCTGCCATGAGTTCTACATATCAAACACAATCAAATGGTCAAACAAAAATAGTTAACAAATGTTTTTAAGGTTATCTACAATGTTACTCTTTAGAAAATCAATTTTAATGGATGAAGTGGGTTCCTCAAGGAAGAATGGTAATATGATACTATCATACTACCTATCACACATCTACTAAAATACCATGATGATGTAAGTTTGGAATTTAACATTTTTACATGTTAAAGACAAATAGTAAAAATCACTGACAACTTAGTATGCCATAGTTAATAATCATTCCCTGTTCACTTTTGTTAATAGGTTTATGTCACACGATGATGCAGGGGCATTAGGCACTAGCCAGCAAAGTAGGAGGTTTTGTCCACATGTTGTGGCTAGGAGGGTTCGAAAAAATTTGAGCTGTAACAGCTAGGTGTCAATACCTCAGCTGACTGTATTACTTAGACTAGTTAGAGTTGTAGTAGTCGAACAGTTTCAGTTAGTTGAATTATTATAATTAGACCTTTTGATTTCTAGAACGGTCCTCTCAGAGGAACCGAAGAGCCATATGTTATGTATATAAATTTTAATTACTCGGATGAATAAAAGTAGAGAGGGAAGAGGAGAGTAGAGAGGGGATTTCTGCAATAAACCTCTGTGTGTGAACAATTGTTTCCAGTTAAATGATTTCCAAGAATAGTTGCCATTGAATTATCTCGAACTGCTAATTGTGAAGAATTGTTTAACTGTGAGGCGATTGGGTACTGATAATTCCATTCTTCTGTCTTTTAATTCCCGTAAACTGTTGGATAACCCTATGAACTCACCCCACCCGAAGGCGAGGTCTGTGTAGAGAACCGGGGTCGTGAACACTGTTCAAATATAAAAATCCCACTTAATAAAGAGACAAGATTGTTGTGCTTTCAGAACCTGACCCGAGGATTGGACATGAGTTAACAAACAAAAAGATAGCGGAACCAGACTTGCACCCGTGGTCAAGCCCTGTACCAAAACCACGATCGGAATCACAAAAGCGGGTTTCCCATATCGCACTGCTTTTGCGGAGTAGGCGGTATTTCCTACTCGCGAGCGATTCCATAGGGAAAGCGACACGTGGCGAAGTGACCCCCGAAAAACCACCGTTTAACCCGCGCCATCGCACGTTAAAGCCCGACGTTGGAAGCCGATCAAAATTGCCAAGAGTCGTTGATTTGGAGAAGGGCCATCGGATGGTGGTCGCACGCTGAACTTGCCCAGAGGTTAACTAAGGTGTGCAGAGGATAGCCAGGTACGATACGAGTGTTTGATTGGTTATTGATATATATAGGTGGGGCCGGAGTATAATGAAATTGTTTAATTAAACGATTTGCGGATAATTAGCATAAGTCTGGAGCGTGATTGTTGTAAGGCTGGGTGGTGAAATATAGAGCCGAAAGTTCATTACAAGTTATTTATTTAAAAAGAAACGTGGAGTATAAATACAAAGTGTTGAAAGTTAAACATTGGTTATAAGTCTTGGAGATAATATAAAGTCGGGAATATAAATTAAAGTCCAACCATTGTGGATGGTATTTATTAATCAAATTCTACGAATTTGATAAATAAACCCGAAGAAAGAAGAAGTCAATGAAGACCCAGGCTGGAGGAAAAGAATGGGGTAAACCAGGGGAAAATGCTGACAGAGCGATTGTAGACACACCAGCTCTCCTTAGGGGTCCAATTTCAGTTTTGTTGCGTCACACGATGATCTCTCTTCTATGGCATTTACTTGTATTGAAGATCATTATTCTAGGAATAAGGAGTTATTTTCTCCAAAAATAACCGTAGCTAAACACTGACAATGCATCAAGGATATCTTTCTATGCTTCATAAGTACATATGTTCTAATTCTAAATAATGTCTTGGAAGTGGTTGTTTTGCTGGAAATTATTCACCAGTTGGTTTCATACCAAAGTCTTTTCCACATTTTCAGCATCCAATACATGAAAAAGATAATGGTTTAAAACAACATAAATATTTGAAATTTTGCAAGAATTTTCTGGCACACTTTGAATATGAATTTTTAAGTCAAGTGCATGATGTTGTATAGGATCAAGTGTCATTTTGAATACCAAATGTTTCACAAGAAACTTCTCAACATGCTACCCTGCAGTAAGGATTAAATGACAATATTGCACATCAACTATTTCCATAATAAAAGTGCACCTCTGCCATAAGACTAAACAACTACAAATGTTGTAGATCTAACAAGACCACACATTCCACAAGGCCAATACTGTATGAAAAATGAAAAGGAGTTTGCAACCAAAAATACCTTAGGCAACTAATTCAATTAGATACAACAAACCATCAGCAAAAAGGAAAACCAACCTACTTGGCCCCAATATTTTCAACTGGGTCCTCTAATTCAACCAATATAAAGGCCAAAACCATAGCATTGAGATACATTTCATTACACTGTCAATAACAATAAAATTTGACTCAGCTGTAACCCTTTCCTTTTAGACCACTGGGTAACAAATATGTTTCCTTTCACCTTTGAGTTTTCAAATTATTCCTACCAAATCTAAGACATTTAAGAGGGGAAACTAATACAACGTTAAAAAGAAAACCAGAGCACACATCTAAAATAACAACCCTCCATGAAAAAGTAAAATAACACACTAAAATCGAATGTAAGTGGACAAGGAAAGATCCACCGCAGTGAAGTTTCACTTGCAGGGGACCTTCCTTTAAACACAATTTTTTCTCTGACCTGCAATTTTTTTGTCACTGAGCCATCCTTGTTGAAGTACAACTCCTTTTCCATAGCTCTTTTATTAACTACCTTCTCTCTGTCGCGTAATCTCAGAGTCCCTCTTCTACTTGAGCGATTAAAGGAAATGGGTGAAAAAACTGAAAGAGAAGACAATTGTCTGCCATAATTATCAAACATTGCACCCAACTTCTTCCCCTTTCCATTGTTACCCAATGAGGTAGATGTGGCAATTGTTGTCATACTACCCAAAGCAGAGGCCATCTTCTCTTATCTTGAATATAGAATTACAAGATCTTCATATTAGTATGAACCTTAAAAAACATGACTCCCATTGCTAAAAACCACTTTTAAGTTGTAACAGGCAAACTAAACAACTATCGCAACTTTTGGAAACTTCTGGAGAATTAAGAGAGAAACAACCAAATTGCCACATGAGGTAGATGTGGCAATTGTTGTCATACTGCCCAAAGCAGAGGCCATCTTCTCTTATGCTGAATATAGAAATACAAGATCTTCATATTAGTATGAACCTTAAAAAACATGACTACCATTGCTAAAAACCACTTTTAAGTTGTAACAGGCAAACTAAACAACTATCGCAACTTTTGGCAACTTCTGGAGCATTAAGAGAGAAACAACCAAATTGCCACATGAGGCAGATGTGGCAATTGTTGTCATACTGCCCAAAGTAGAGGCCATCTTCTCTTATGCTGAATATAGAATTAAAAGATCTTCATATTAGTATGAACCTTGAAAAACATGACTCCCATTGCTAAAAACCACTTTTAAGTTGTAACAGGCAAACTAAACAACTATCGCAACTTTTGGCAACTTCTGGAGCATTAAGAGAGAAACAACCAAATTGCCACATGAGGTAGATGTGGCAATTGTTGTCATACTGCCCAAAGAAGAGGCCATCTTCTCTTATGCTGAATATAGAATTACAAGATCTTCATATTAGTATGAACCTTAAAAAACATGACTCCCATTGCTGAAAACCACTTTTAAGTTGTAACAGGCAAACTAAACAACTATCGCAACTTTTGGCAACTTCTGGAGCATTAAGAGAGAAACAACCAAAGAGAAATACAACCACAATCCTCATTTTAATGAGACCGAACTATATATTTGCATTAAGATAATAGAAAGAAATCATGACTATATTAAGGCCACCACAAAACAATCTTTAACCAGTGTCTCTCGCAGCCTTCAAGTTGCCATGCTAGAGGTTGCATATTTTTAATTTAAATTCTTGACCTCTCGTGCCCATCTATGAATGCATCCAATGGGATATCTACATCAAATGCTCCTTTATATCCCCAAAAGCAAATTCCCTACTACAAGAGCACCAGTATTGATGGATCACCCCACACCATCCCACCCACTAGAAACGGTGAAAAAGGAAACCCGAGAAAACTTCTGAAATATCTCAAGATGACTATATGGGTGGTTCTTATGAATCAACCAACCATTAAGAACATGCTCATCAATCCAAACCATGAGTATTATGTGACGATATTCAAGCAGGCACTAAATCAGATTTCTGAAGCTATGTTAGAGAAACCCTAAGCTCTCACTAAAAATAGGTGAAATGTGGCACCACTCAGAGATTGACATGTGCCAATTGGTACAAGTGGTAGACAATTGGCATGCTCAAACAACGAGGTGATGCAGGAATGACATGAGGGAGAAAATATCAGAAAAGCCCCAAATCTGGAGAACTAAAGCTCATCACCAACCTGAGATTGACAACTTTACATGATGTAACCTATGAAATCGTAAATGGAGAAATCATAGTAACAATAAAGTAACCTATGTAACAATAAAGACGGATTCATCCTGGGAGTGGTAATGGGAGAAATCATAGTGAACAACAGGAAACATGCAGAGTTTCTTACAATCAAATAGATGAAAAAACACATACAAAAAAACTAGATAATAATCATGAACAAGCTTAATATTGAATTATGAACTGTAAAGGAACTTAAAAAATGTGACATTACGAACCTGGTCAAGCGCACAAGCAAAAATATCCTGGACATGACCCTGGTTGACAAGTTGTATTGCTCATGATGCAAGAGGATTTGTACCTGCACTGTCAAGTCAATCAAAATCCATCATTATCTATACAATAAATACAAGTAATTGATGTATTATTTTTTACTCTAAGATGCATTCTTATGATAATGTTAGAACATATGTTGAAAATGTCAAAACATACCTGAATAAGCTCCTCTTCGTTTCAAGAACAATTTATTGGAGTTGCATGAACTTGGAACAAGCCTCCCACAATCTGAAAGAGTAGCAACTAAGTCAACAGTGACTTTTTTGTTGCTACGCTGGATCGAGGGAGGTTTGCTCCAAGATTAAATCGCTCCAATAAATTATTCTCTACTAAACAGGGCCAACCACGTGAAGGTGGAAGCTCTTATGGCCCCTCCCCCTCCCCTCACATCACTCTCAATTCCCCAATACCCAATCTATATTTCATTTTTTACTTTCATGAGCATAAAAAATATATATTCAGTAACTAATAAAAAAACAATTCAACAAAAAGTACGCAAGGAAACATTGCAATTAATGCTTGACATAAAAATAGTATGATAAATGAGTTTTTTATATAACGCAAAAAACGTTCCAAGTATGGTAACGTTTGTCTTATAAAAATACAATATTTTACATTATCGAATTTTCTTTTTCTTCTTCCTATTTTTAAAGCTCCTAATTACATCATCAATATCATCATGCTCTGCTCCTGTTTCATGCCTTTCGACCCGCACTGCTAACCTAGTTGCGTAGTCACGATGTCTGGTCTCATCCAGTGACGGGGCATCGCCTACAAAAACAGATAATATTAAATTTTAATTGTCAGTTTTTAAATATCATTGAACTAGTTCTGTAATATTAATAAAAAAAATTGCAATGAGATTATTTACCTGGTGCACTAGTTGTCGCCGCTGACCTAGTTGCGTAGTCACGATGTCTGGTCTCATCCAGTGACGGGGCATCGCCTACAAAAAAAGATAATATTAAATTTTAATTGTCAGTTTTTAAATATCATTGAACTAGTTCGGTAATATTAATAAAAAAAATTGCAATGATATTATTTACCTGGTGCACCAGTTGTCGGCGCTGACCTAGTTGCGTAGTCACGATGTCTGGTCTCATCTAGTGACGGGGCATCGCCTACAAAAATAGATAATATTAAATTTTAATTGTCAGTTTTTAAATATCATTGAACTAGTTCGGTAATATTAATAAAAAAATTATGAGATTATTTACCTGGTGCACCAGTTGTCACCGTTGCGACTGTTGCCCTATCTTCCTCTCTGGTGGTAGGATCCTCAAGGGAAACATTCTCTGTCATTTAAACAAAAAACGTTATAAGGACAACCATCAAGGTATAATTAAAAAAAATTATAAGTGGAAATTAATTACCGTCACGGCCCTCACTGATAGTAGCATTGTCGGCCTGGTCCCTACTACAATGATTAGGTTGCACATGAGGATCATCTACATTTGGCTCTAAAACTGGGTTATTTGCATCGTCGGTAGTGTTGCTCCCCTGATTTAAACAAAGTTGTTAGACATTAAATTTATGGATGAAAACAAACATATTGAAAGGTTAATGTTTTACCTTATCAGGCATTCTGGATCTTGGGACCTGCCCTAAGCTTATGCGACGTTCAACTACGGCTTGATAGCCGAAATAGAAAGCAATATTTTTATCTTCCTCTATTTTTTCTGTTCCGAAGTCATCACCCTACATTACATATGTCTGTGTATTTTTAATCATATTTGATAGGATTACAAAAATGTTGGAAGGTGATACAATTAATTATAAGATGTTTAGCTACTTTATTACAATTCTTGCGGCCAATTTCAAGTAGCCACCCTGGCCTAGCTTGTGATGGCCCTTTTTTTCAATCCTAGCTTTGGTTGCCTTTGAGGTGTCAGGCAACCTAGCATCAAAAGATTAAAGTCAGATATGACGTAGCACACTTTTTATTTTAGACATAGAGAAAATTAAAGCTATTGAATTAAAGTTGTAATTTACCTTGCGGGTCCAGTTGGCATTTTTCCTTCTTTCTTTGCCCTTTTCTCTTTTTCGTCATGGATGAGTGCTCTCCACTCACTCTCTAGAACTGTGAGAGGACGCTCATATCTAGGGTTAAATTGCAATTGCGTCCTATAGGTGTCCCTGGTATATTTCAAATATTTGTCGGCTACCCGAGCCACTGCTATTCTGTCAAATATGCCGACCCCAAAAAGGGTTTCTAGATAATCTAGAAGTTCTTTTTTCAGGTTGGAACTCTGGGAATTCCACCCTGTGCGTATGTTTGGACCAAAAATTACCAACGCATGGCTCTCCAGATACCTGTAGAACTCATTGTTTCCTACACAGAAAAAAAAAAGATATTATCATTAATTTAAAAATAAAAATCGTGATAAATATGTTTTAGATAAAGTACATGAAATAGCTAAAATATTAAAATTTACCTGGGAGTTGTACATGCTTTATAGGGACACCTTCATCGTTCACCAACAACATGCCATTAATGGTCCTTGTGGAGCTGACACGTGTAGCTCCAGGAAACACAATAATGTAGTGGCCATATCAGCCTCATCATTGCCAGCACGTTCAGCGGTTGGCTGGGTGTCTGCTTGGGCAGGGTGTGTTTCTTGCCTGGCACCTAAAGGAGTAGAAGGTGTACAAAAGGGTTGTTGGGCAATCTCTCACCCTTGTGTCCCACTACCACCAACACTGAATTCAACAAGTGCCAGAAAACGCTACATACAAAAGAACTTTTTGTTAGTTTAGTCAATGTAAAAATTAAAAATCAAACTATCACAATTCATCTCATGCAGAACAAAAAAAATATCCTTTTGAATTTTTATTATTACCTGATATCTTTCTAGCTAGCTCATAATTTGTTATATCTTCTCTTCTGTTTCAGGTGTTTGAGGCGCGTCTATCAAAGTATTAAATTCTGACCTTGCATTTCGTGCCTTTTTTCGCAACAAGAACACTGGAGATAGGGATGAAGAAAGCTCTTCCTCAAAGAGGGAATCATCAGGCGTACCATGGCCAGGTGTCTGCATATTTGAACAAAATTAATATAATTTAAATTATGTAAATAACTAAAATACCTGAAGATAGAGAAATGCTGGCACTTTACATGTTCTTCCGCTGGCCTCTTTCTGTGATCATCCCGTCTCTGGGTTGTTCCTGCACTGCTCTTATCAGTCTGCCACATTGCAATAAAATTATAAATGTAAAAACTTGAAAACAATATCTAACTTAAAAACACAAAATGAAAACTGAAATAATTTCTAATAAGACACCGGACGACAAAGTTAGAGTTTCAAATATGCCTTGCATTGAATTCAGTCCTGGAACATGTCATTGCACATTAAGGCACCCAAACAAGAGACGAGTTGACAATGAAGACCTTATTGAATATATTGTTGGAGCAACTTCTAGTAAACTTGTTATGAAGACCTTGAGGACATTTTTGGAGCAACATTGTTGAAGCTGATGGTATAGCATTTTTGGAGACGATCTTGAAGGGCCTTGAAGTGAAGCTTTTGGAGCAACTATTGAAAAATCCTTAGAGAATTTAAGTAAGGCACTTTCTATCTTCCATCACCTTTTTCCTTTCAATATCCTTTAAACGATTTTTTTGATATTTAATGTTTGAAATCACGTTATAATTTCTTGATTATATGTGTTTGGGGACTAGAATAATTTCACACTAAACCATGCAAACTTAAAAGTAACTTAACAGATCCATAAAGTAATAATAATCATAATTCCTAATTTCCTATCGTACGATATGATGCAAATTATTCAAACATGAAGCAATGAAGACATGCTATGTCTTAATTTCAAGATTGATGAACCAATACAAGAAGTTAGAAACTACAACTTTGATTCAATACTCTGTGTCCTAACTCCAGGAAGGAATCTAGTTTGTAGTACAGAACATGCATCGTGTATTATCAATTCTTAATTGACAACAAATAAATTTCGTCTACATCATCAATTCCTTCCCATTTTGTGTTTTTATGTTATATTCCTTATAAAAGTGTCAAATTTCTCTCAAAGTAAGAAACCATTGAATAAAATAAAAAATAGTTGAGATATGATTGAGAAATGGTCATTTATTTCTTAAAAGGATCTTCACGATTTCTTTGGTTGTTTTTCATCTCAAGAAACAAGAAATGACCTAAGAAAATATCGTGCTGTAATATAAGAAACAACACGGTGCAATGGCCATTTTCAAAGCCAAATGATGTACATTGAGGACATGGCCTTTATTTGGTTCCTGTTTCATAGGAGTTTTGGGTAGAAATGAAACTTTTTTGTACCATTTCCAGTAGTAAAAAGGGAAAACCTTCTTTTTCCATGGGAAATAATTTACCTTTCGTTTTTTAAGATAATCTAAATCACAAAAAATATGAACTATACTGAACACATTCTTGGATAATGTGAAAGTGGAAAAGCAATACCCTACACAAGTGATGCACACATGTACACTTGAACACTAATATATTTTTGTAGTTGAAATGCAATGCTTGTTTTCATTTAAATGTAGGGTTTTTAAAGTAGGGACAAATAATGGCTGCCAATTTAATAAGCGTTTCTTTGGGAAAAATTTAAATCTTGTATTAGGTGATGAAGATAATAGAGGGTATTGAATCTTGATTCTTGACATTGTGTTTAACTTGAATAACTCAAATGATTATAAATATCAGTCGATGAGTTCTTTTTTCAAGTATGTCACTCAAAACTCTTATGTCAAAGCATTGTATGATGGCTAGCATTTGCTTGTTTCCCTTTCTTCAGCTCAATGTAAAAAGTATATTAATATATTGGAGCACGAATGATAACTACAATTGTTTGCTCTGCAGTATATCCAGCCCCAAGATTATGAAATTTTTTCTCAATTGGAACTATTTGGTTAGGCTGTAGGGTCAACCCTCTATAGGAGGAAGGGCCTGCAGTAAGAACTTACCATTTTGCAAGAGCTGAGGGCCAATGTTGTTCTGCAAGAGCTGAGGAAAAATGCTTTTCTGCAAGAGCTGAGGGCGAATGCTGTTCTGCAAGAGCTGAGGGCGAATGCTGTTCTGCAAGAGCTCAGGGCGAATGTTGAGGGCAAATGCTGAGGGTGAATGCTGTTCTGCAAGAGCGGAGGGCGAATGCGCGCGTGATACAAGACGTTAATGTATCACACATATACATTTGAACACTAATAGATTTTTGTAGTTGAAATGCAATGCTTGTTTTCATTTAAATGTAGGGTTTTTAAAGCAGGGAGAAATAATGGCTGCCAAATTAATAAGCGTTTCTTTGGGAAAAATTTAAATCTTGTATTGGGTGATGAAGATATTAGAGGGTATTGAATCTTGATTCTTGACATCTAGAGAGAACCCTACAGCCTAACACAATCCAATGGAATTGACCAAAAAAACCCAAATAGAGTTAACCCTACTATAGGAGGAAGGGCCTGCAGTAAGAACTTACCATTTTGCAAGAGCTGAGGGTGAATGTTGTTCTGCAAGAGCTGAGGGCGAACGCTGAGGGCGAATGCTGAGGGAAAATTCTGTTCTGCAAGAGCTAAGGGCGAATGCTGTTCTGCAAGAGCGGAGGGCAGATGCGCGCGTGATATCAGACGTCAATATAGCTATTGCGACGGATACGAAACAATAAAATCATTTTTATGTAGCGTGCATATAAGTTTTGTATTTGTATTTAGCGCGCATATAAGTGTCGTTATACCGACGGCAGAAAAGGCATCGCTATTGCAACGAAGGCCTCCAAACGTCGCAATTACGACACTTAGACATTGTGTCGCACTTGCAGTCGTCACAATAGCAACACGTTGGGCCATAGTGTCGCCAGTGCGACGTCTTCCTCCAAACGTCGCAATGGCGACACTTTTCTAAGTGTCGGTATTGTGACAGTTTTCTATAAACGTCGGTATAGCGACGGTTTCGGGCGGGATGGAAAAAAATTGGGGAAATTTCCAACATTTGGTCAAAAGCGTCAGAACCAAGTGTCGGAATTTCCGCCAAATGTAGTAGTGTGGTAAGTAGACATAATGTACACCATTAACAATAAGAACCTAAAGCTGTAATACCAACTTTTAATGAAAGACAACATAAAAATAAATTGAAAACTAAAGTTTAACTCATAAATTGAACACAAGATTTACGTGAAAACCCCCATTTGCCAAGAAACAAAAGGAAGTGGATTTGAGTTTTTTTTTCTAATTACAATAACAATAGAATATCAAATTTCACTTGCTTATTTTTCATCCACTTCTTTTTACTCACATAATTTCTTTACAATATCATGAGTCCAATCACATGAAATGAGAACACCTTTAACTTTGATTTGTTCTCAAATCTAAGATTAATTTAATAAAAAATATATAAAAGTAAAAAATTATGTAATAATGCACTTTCCTAACTATATATGGATTCAACGAAATTTTAGACAAATTAAAGTTGAAAAAAAATTGAAATACTTTTCAAAAATAACATTAAAAATAAAAATAACTAGTTTATAATATACATCTTGTAATTTATTTCTAATTAATAAATAATAATTTATATTATACATTTTGTAATTTATTTATAACTAATAAATAATATTTTTTTAGTAAACTCATTTTTTATTTTTAATACAATATTTATAAAAAAACATATAACAATGCAATTAATAAAAATATTATATTTTAAATAAAATTTTAAATACATACAATCACACAACTAAAAACATATAACAACACAACTGATAAAGAAATATTGTATACCAAATTTTAAAACAGAACATGATTGGAAAGGGGAAGAAAGTCCCCTTTTAAGTCAAAAGCACAACACAAAATCTACACAAATGCATCATCGCCCAAATATTTTTGTTGGAAGAAATATGAGAATCTGAATATAGAATACGGATAACTTAATCAAGATAAACCAATGACCCACCTTTCGGAACTGCGTTCAGTTTACATTCCATTAATAGAAGGACCAAAGATTTGTGTCGTAAGCATTATGAGAATCTGAATACAAACTACAAATAAATAAGATAAACCGATGATCCACCTTTCTGAAGTCACTTTACATTCCAATAATAGAAGGCCTCGCAAGGTCATTTTACGTTCAATAATAAATGGCTAAATATTCGTGTTGGAAGGATTATGACTATCCGAATACAGAATACGGATAACTTAGACAAGATAAACTAATGACCCGCCTTTCTGAACTGAGGTCACTTTGCATTCCAATAATAGATGGCCCGCAGATTTGTTTTTGGAAGCACTATGAGAATCTGAATACAAACTACAGATAACTTAAACAAGATAAACCAATGCCCCACCTTTCTGAAGTGTAAATTCATTCCGTTTTACTCTCTATTTGATGTTTCCGTCTCTTAGTGCAAGCCAGCATCAAAGATGTAAAGAGAAATGCTATATTTCTAAAAGGAATGTCTCAAGAGAAAAGTGATATTTGTAAAAGGAATCTCGTTATAAAATATTCCATTTTGGTCTGTTTAGACAAAATGATAGTGAAAGCTTGCAGTGTATTATGTCGTATAAATCCATTCTCCTTGATCAATTTTGTACAGCTTTAATGGGTAATTACGTTTTAGAAGGGTGTAAGGAACGGGCATAGCTTTAATGGGTAATTTAGAAGGGTGTAAGGAATGGCCATAACTTGCATCTCCGCCGCCACCCTCTGCGTCCAATATTGCACGAAGTCGTGGACTACATAATCCGGCGAGAGCTGCCCCACCAGGTTTCGGAATGGCTTCTCCATGCCATCCATGCCTTCTCTGGCGGGATTTCTACTGTTCATTCGGAATATTTTTATTTATAAATTATTATAATAATCAATCTTTTAAGTAAGTTTATTTTTAATTTAATTATTAGAAACTAATAAAAATATTTATAATTATATTAAAAATAATAATTTTTTTTTAAATATTTTTTAAATTTTTTAATAGATTCCGAATTAAGAGAATTTCTTGTTAGTTTTAGTCGTGTCCGTTAAAATGAATTTATGCTAGTTTCAAATATCACATAAAAATTGTCAAATATCTAATTGTTCTGAACATTTTAAATATGTATTAATTTTAAATTTAAATTTGCTCACATAATATAACTTGAATGATAGAAATAAAAAATTTAAATGAAAAGTAACAATATAACAAAATTAAATGATAAAAACTGTGAATAATATAAATATAGTAAATAGTCTTCAATAGGATGAATTTCAAACTTTTGTTTTTTTATTATTTTTATTATATCAATTTTAAATTTTATTTTTTTCTAATTTAATTATAATTAATAAATAATATTTTTTATTGATATTTACTTTGGTAAATAAAATAGAATAAAACATCTAATAGAGAATATTAGATACCAAAATTTTAAAACAATTGATTTGAATCTACATGAAGATTCTGTTTACAGGAAGAAAGTTTCCCGATAAGGGAAAAACATATTACAATATCTACACAAGGTCACTCTTTTCTCATTGCAAGGCCACTCTACTTTCCGAAAAGAAAAGTTCCAAAAAGTTGTCTCGGAACAATTATGAGAATGAAAATACAAAATACAGATAATATAAAGAATAAACTAACGGATAAAATAAGCAAGATAAACCAATGGCCCACCTTTCTGAATTGGAGATTCTATCCGTTTCATTTTCCACTTGAATTTTCCATCGTAATTTCTTATTCCATTTTCATAAAAAATAGACAAAAAAAAAGGGTGCACTCTATCATAGCCTGTGTCGTCTTAATATAGAAGAAAAAAAATAATAATTAACTTTGCATAATTTAATGGGTAATTAAATGACATGAATCATAAAGTAATATTATTCACATATATGTGTTAATTTACACTAATATGAAATAATTGAAACAATAAATTATTATTATTAATATTATTTATATTATTATTAATATCACTATATTATATTATATATATATTATTAAAATTATATATCACTATTATTATATTATATATATCACTATTACTATATTATTAGTAATATTATTCTTATTATTCATATTATTAATAGTAGATGATTATTATTAATATTATTGTTATTAAGCCGAAGGATTTTCTATTGTCAGGATTATCCTGATGACAGTATTCAGATTCATCATATCTGACATAATATGAACAGGTGTCCCTCCCTTGTCGCACTCTCCTTCGTTTAACACCTTCCGCCTAGTGAAAAATTTACAAGTGAAAAAATTGGGAGCCAGGGTTCGACCTTTGCGGTGGTAGCATTGACATTCATCTACCACAACATGGACGACTTTTCGGGCATCTCAGTGCGATCAATGTTTGTTATAGTTTGTTATAGTGCTGGCGATTCTACCTGTAGTAGAGGTTGTTTTGTTACGGCTTATGATTGCAGCAATAATAATAGATCGTCACGAGCATCCTGATGCATATCCATTGATTGTTGTGCCTTTCCCAAAGTCCCCTGCTTCCAACAAAACAGAGATCCTTGTTGGGACATCAACATTACAAAGTATACAAACACCTCCTCCAGCTCCATATCAAGACAAATTAGATGTGGTTTTACCTCCAGCTCGAGCTTCAGATAAACGAGGTATGGTTTTGACCAAAAATCTTGATGAGTACAAGTGCATAAACACGCAAATGGTATTAGGGATTTAGCCAGAGAAAACAAAGGTTTAAGAGGCAAGGGCGCCATATCTCAGATCTCTAGAAGTAGCTACAGTAATTCCAAAAGGGATAGAAGAGAGCTCGTCTTGTCTGTGTAAGGTTGTAGAAGCACCAACGATTGGATGATAGCGAGGATGAGCAACAACTTAAGGCAGTCTATTGTATTTCACAAGTCTGTTGGAATTTTGAGAATTCCAAGTGAAGAGAATAGGCTCTCCTCCTAAACACAGAGAAGTTAAAAAAATTGATAGGAGACAGAGCTTTCAGGGCTTTAAAACAAACTTCTATTACTTTCAAAACTGTTACAAATTCTTCCTCTTAAGAGAGGGATAACAACAAAGGTGACAGCTACAGACGCAGTGCACAGAAAACACTCTCTGTCTCTCAAGAACAATACTCTATCTTCAACAGTCAACACATTGCTGTGTATTTCATTCTACTTCTGCGGTGCTGTGCGAAACAATAAGACAAAATAATACAATACAATAGACTTCGCGGGCCTTTGGCTTTTATATGACGCGCATATTAAAACATTACACAAGCCATATTAAAACTTTTCAAACAAATACGATGCGCGCCATAGAAGGTGGGGACCACATCGCAATCGCAAACAACAAACAAGTGCACACAACAGAAGTTCCGATTGCGATCCGAAAGCGGATGCGATTGGCAATTATAAAAACTGGCTCATAAACCAATCGGGTCCGCCACCTCAACAATGTGCGATCGGGCCTCGTTCAAAAGAGTTGCGATTGCCGATCAAAATCCGGATGCGATTGAACTTTATTAACTCCACTGTATTCTACCATCGGGTCCGCACTTTTAAACAATGTGCAATCGGGCCCAAAACACAAAACTTTCCGATTGCGATCAATGATCCGGATGCGATGGACCGTTAAACTCCACTTCATAAACCTCATCGGGTCCGGAAATTCAGTTGGTGCGATCGGGGTATGCAATAGAAAAGTTCTGATTGCGATTGAACAACCGGATGCGATTGGCGCATAAACTGTGGCATATAATACAATTGGGTCCGGCCTTCAATCGGAGGTCATAACATATCTGCTCTGATTGAGCCTTGCGATTGAGCCTTGCGATTCCATTCAGGTGTCGCCACGTGGTCAAGTGGACCCACGGGCCTCTGCTATACGGGAGGGCGATTTATTATATGGTTTCAATGTATTAAAACGTTCCGCTTGTGGAACTCTCCATATTAACAAGACACTTGGGCTATGCAATATATTTATGTTGCGATTGCGATTTGCGATTGAATCGCATCGCATCGCGACTTCACATCTGCAAGACATTTGAGTTATAAAACTTATATGAACCATGATTTGCGATTGCGATTAGATCGCATCGCATCTCATCCTCTTCATCAACAAGACACTGCTTCAAAAAATAACTTTGGTTGTTGAGGGCTTTAAAGCCCGAAATGACTGTCTTAACTCAATCTGCCCCTCCGTAAAGCTAATCTCTGTTCTTCCGTAGACAAAGAACGGCTCTGCCCATCACTGAGTTAATTCTTCGGCAATCCGTGGCTGCGGCCCATCAGGAGTAAATTCATCTCCATTCTCCTTCAATGCAGAGTGTTGTGCACTCCACGCTCCGCTGCCTTTGTGTACTCGTTTCCTTCCTGCCCAAAGGCATGGCAGGTGACTTTAATATTTCAACACTCCCCCTTAAAGTCAGCTGCTGGGTTATCCATCATACCCAGGCATTCTCTTAGAAATTCAAATGTTTTCTGTCCCAATGGTTTAGTTAAAATATCTGCATACCGGTCCTCTGTTTTACAATGCTGTAAAACAACTTCACCATTATTCACCAATTCTCTGATATAATGATACTTTGTGTCTATGTGCTTTGTTCTTTTATGAAACACAGAATTCTTTGACAATGCAATAGCTGAGCTATTGTCACAATAAATCACAGTGCCCTTTACCTATTCTTGGCACAAACTTCTCAACATCCATCTCATCCAAATTGCTTGACACGCTGCTGCTGTAGCTGCCACATATTCTGCCTCTGCTGTAGATAATGCTACAATCGGTTGTTTCTTAGAAGCCCATGAAATGGCTCCTGAACCCATATGAAAAATATAACCGGAGGTGCTCTTCCGATCATCTACACTTCCAGCCCAATCACTGTCAGTGTATCCAACTAATTCTGAATTTTCTGAAGTAGTATATAAAATACCAAATCCTTTTGTTCCTTTCACATACCTCAGAATTCTCTTTGCTGCTTGCCAATGTGCTTCTTTTGGCTTTTCCATAAATCTGGAAATTAAACTAACAGCATGCATAATATCCGGCCTAGTTGCAGTCAAATACATGAGGCTGCCACCTATGCTTTTATATAAACTTGGATCGACATCCTTGCTGCTGTCCTCTCTGCTGAGTCTTAATCCCATTACTGTGGGAGTAATTGCAGCTTTGCACTCCTTCATGTTGAATCTTTCCAAAACTTGATTCACATACTTTGCTTGAGAAATAAAAATTCCTTTCTCACCTTGTTCTACTTCTATTCCCAAGAAGTATCTCAACAAACCCATGTCAGTCATTTCAAATTCATCCTTCATGACTGTTTTAAAATTTTCAACAAGGTAATCATCATTACCTGTAAAAATTAAATCAGCAACATATAAGACAACAATCAACATCTTACCATATTTTTCTTTGATGTAGAGGGTGGGTTCTCCCTCACATTTTTCAAATACATTCTCCATTAGATAAGAATCTATTCTGCTGTACCATGCTCCTGGTGCTTGTTTCAGCCCATAAAGAGCTTTCTTCAATTTACAGACCTTATGCTCTTGGCCTTTCTTCTCATATCCAAGAGGTTGTTCCACATATACCTCTTCCATTAAAACTCCATTTAAAAATGCGGATTTTACATCCATTTGATATACTTTCCATTTATTTTGTGCTGTTATGGACATCACTGCTCTTACCATCTCCATTCTTGCAACTGGTGCAAAAATTTCTTCATAATCAATCCCTTGCTTCTGCTTATATCCTTTGACAACAAGTCTGGCCTTGTGTCTTTCTATTTTTCCTTCAACATTGCTTTTGGTCTTGTATACCCATTTAACTCCAATGACTTCTTTACCTTCTGGGAGATCAACCAAATCCCATGTTCTATTCTTCTCTATGGCTTTAATTTCTTCGTCCATAGCTTCTATCCATTTTCTATCTTTAATAGCATCTTCAAAATGAATAGGATCATCAACTTGACAATACAAAGCAAATAAGGAATTCATACCTTCATCTGCTTCTCCTTTCTCATAGATTTCTCTATGGCTTCTGAACTTTGTTCCTCTTTCACTTGGTGTAGATGTGCTTGATGAAGCACTCGATTCTGCTCCCTGTGGTTTACTCGGTGAACCACTACCGCTTCTTCTCAAGGGTGTTCTCATTGCCGCTTAAGGCATCCCTTGCTGCCCTTGCACTGCTGGAGGTTGTGCAATGGATGGGTTATTAATCTCAACCACATCTACATCATCTTCATCATGAGATAAACAGTTTTTGACATTGACTGTTTTCTCAATGCTTCCATCCCACGCTTCCTCTTCGATGAATTGCACATCTCTGCTAATTATAAACTTCTTTGTGGATGGGTTATACAGTCTGTATCCTTTGGAATCTTCACAATATCCAAGGAAAATGTACTTCTCCCCCTTACTATCCAACTTCTTTCTCAATTTGTCTGGAATGTGTGCATATGCTACACACCCAAAAACTCTCATGTGGGTGACTCCCTATTTTCTGCCACTCCACGCTTCTTCTGGAACTTTGTTCATCACTGCTTTTGTAGGGCATCTATTCAAAATATATACAGCACAGTTTGATGCTTCTGCCCAATACTCATTCGGTAAGTGTTTCACCTTTAGCATACTTCTCACCATCTCCATTATGGTTCGATTCTTCCTTTCAGCCACTCCATTCTGTTGCGGCGTGTACCTGGTGGTAAATTGCTTGTGTATGCCGTTCTCTCTGCAAAAATGCAGAAATTCCTTTGATATATATTCACCTCCTCTGTCTATTCTGAGGACTTTAATGTGCAGTCCGCTCTGTTTTTCTACAAGAGCTTTAAATTGTCGAAATTTCTGAAAGACTTCACTCTTATATTTTAAGAAATAAACCCACACTTTTCGTGTGAAATCATCAATGAAAGTCAGCATGTAATTGTTGCCCGAAACAGATGTTGTTTGCATCGGCCCACATAAATATGAGTGGATTATTTCCAAAGGTGCTTTCGCCCTTATGCTTTTCCCTGAAGGAAAATTTTCTCTGTGTTGCTTTCCCAAGATGCAGCCTTCACATAGGCTGTCAGGCTTCTCTATCAGTGGTAAACCTTTTACCATTCCTTTTCTGTGTAGCAAATTCAAGCCTCCGAAATTTAGATGTCCAAATCTCAGATGCCATAACCAATTTTCATCTTTCTCTTCCTTCTGGAAGGCTTCTTGAGTTACAGCTGCTACATTCTTTCCTTTTCCTTTCAAGTCAATGTTGAGCTTGAGTGGAAACATTCTATTGCTGGTCATTTGAATTTCAGCAATAATTTTCTTACTTGGAGGAATATCTTTTATGGTGCACACATCATCTTTGAATATAACATTGTAACCTTTGTTTATGAGCTACCCAACGCTCAAAAGATTACATTTCAGACCTGGAACATAATACACATCAGGGACAAATTTTTTCTCCCCATTCCTTGCACGAATACTTACTCTGCCTTTCCCTTTGACAGAGATTTTAGTATCAGTCCGTATGGTCACTTCAGATTTAACTTCTTCATCAAGATTGGCAAACATTGCTCTGTTGCCAGTCATGTGATTACTACATCCAGAATATAAGAACCAAACATCATCTTCTTTATCTTTTGCTACATTACAAGCTAACAGCACATTACTTGGGCTCTTTTCCTCTTTTGCTACATTAGCATTCTGCCTATTCTTCATGTCATTTTGCTTCTTTCTACATTCATTGGCATAGTGCCCATATTTCTTGCAATAATGACACTGGACATTGGATTTGTCATACCTTTGTCCTTGAGCATGTTGGTGTTGATGTCCACCTTGCTGGCTGTTGCATTGGCCATGGCTCTGGCTTTGACTGTTACTCCTTCCATGTGAATTTGAAGGGCTGTTTCTTCCACCTCTATTCTGGCTTCTGCCTCTTCCTCTTCCTTTTCTTTGACCTCTTCCTCTTCCTGAAGGTATCTGGGTCTTGAAGGCATGCTCAAGAGATGAGTGTTCATCTCTACTCAATCTTTGTTCATGAGTTATCAGCGAGGCATGAAGTTCATCCACTGTGAACTGTGAGAGATCTTTGGTCTCTTCTATGGTGGTAACAATAACATCAAACTTTGAGGGTAAGCATCTCAAAAGTTTCTCCACAATCCTTCTTTCTTCAAGAGTTTCTCCATGGGATCTTATCTGATTTACAATCCCAATCACATGTGTAAAAAATGTGTCAACACTGTCTGAATCTTTCATGCAAAGAGTTTCAAAATCTCTTCTCAATAACTGAAGTTTTGCTATCTTCACTTTCTCCATACCCTGATAGGCTACTTTCAGAGTTTCCCATGCCTCCTTGGATTTCTTAGCTGTTGCTATCCTTGGAAATACACTCTCATTTACAGCTTGATACAGACAGAAGAGAGCTTTAGCATCTTTCTTCCTATTATTCTTCAACACATCCTTCTCTGATTGAGTTAAGGCATTAAAAGCCTGATCATCAGCTGGTTCTGTGAAACCATATTCTACTAGTTCCCACAAGTCTTGTGAGACAAACAGGGCTCTCATGGTAATGGCCCAATAATCATAGTTCTTTCCATTAAAATGTGGAAGATGAACACTTCCAAGACTCATACCAGTGCTTGGTCCAGCCATTGCTTCTTAAACTGAACTCAGACTTTAAACAAACTGTCTTTCCTTTACTGAAAGAACAAACTCCTTTTT
Source organism: Pinus albicaulis (assembly GCA_034641835.2). Taxonomy (NCBI): domain Eukaryota; kingdom Viridiplantae; phylum Streptophyta; class Pinopsida; order Pinales; family Pinaceae; genus Pinus; species Pinus albicaulis. Next base: position 76,993,336 of record CM076578.1, read on the forward strand.
AAATACAAATCAGCACTATTATCTTTGAGAAATACCTGAACTTTGACCTCTGTTGAGCTTTTCACTCTGCTGGAGAACACGCTACAACCGGTCTTCTTCTTCAGCTTCTTTGAAATCTTCAAAGAGCCTAGATGCGCTCCGATACCATGTTGGAATTTTGAGAATTCCAAGTGAAGAGAATAGGCTCTCCTCCTAAACACAGAGAAGTTAAAAAAATTAACAGGAGACAGAGCTTTCAGGGCTTTAAAACAACTTCTATTACTTTCAAAACTGTTACAAATTCTTCCTCTTAAGAGAGGGATAACAACAAAGGTGACTGCTACAGACGCAGTGCACAGAAAACACTCTCTGCCTCTTCCTCTTCCTTTTCTTTGACCTCTTCCTCTTCCTGAAGGTATCTGGGTCTTGAAGGCATGCTCAAGAGATGAGTGTTCATCTCTGCTCAATCTTTGTTCATGAGTTATCAGCGAGGCATGAAGTTCATCCACTGTGAACTGTGAGAGATCTTTGGTCTCTTCTATGGTGGTAACAATAACATCAAACGTTGAGGGTAAGCATCTCAAAAGTTTCTCCACAATCCTTCTTTCTTCAAGAGTTTCTCCATGGGATCTTATCTGATTTACAATCCCAATCACATGTGTAAAAAAATGTGTCAACACTGTCTGACTCTTTCATGCAAAGAGTTTCAAAATCTCTTCTCAATAACTGAAGTTTTGTTGTCTTCACTTTCTCCATACCCTGATAGGCTACTTTCAGAGTTTCCCATGCCTCCTTGGATTTCTTAGCTGCTGCTATCCTTGGAAATACACTCTCATTTACAGCTTGATACAGGCAGAAGAGAGCTTTAGCATCTTTCTTCCTATTATTCTTCAACACATCCTTCTCTGCTTGAGTTAAGGCATTAAAAGCCTGATCATCAGCTAGTTCTGTGAAACCATCTTCTACTAGTTCCCACAAGTCTTGTGAGACAAACAGGGCTCTCATGGTAATGGCCCAATAATCATAGTTCTTTCCATTAAACTGTGGAAGTTGAACACTTCCAAGACTCATACCAGTGCTTGGTCCAGCCATTGCTTCTTAAACTGAACTCAGACTTTAAACAAACTGTCTTTCCTTTACTGAAAGAACAAACTCCTTTTTAAATACAAATCAGCACTATTATCTTTGAGAAATACCTGAACTTTGACCTCTGTTGAGCTTTTCACTCTGCTGGAGAACACGCTGCAACCAGTCTTCTTCTTCAGCTTCTTTGAAATCTTCAAAGAGCCTAGATGCGCTCCGATACCATGTTGGAATTTTGAGAATTCCAAGTGAAGAGAATAGGCTCTCCTCCTAAACACAGAGAAGTTAAAAAAATTAACAGGAGACAGAGCTTTCAGGGCTTTAAAACAAACTTCTATTACTTTCAAAACTGTTACAAATTCTTCCTCTTAAGAGAGGGATAACAACAAAGGTGACTGCTACAGATGCAGTGCACATAAAACACTCTCTGTCTCTCAAGAACAATACTCTATCTTCAACAGTCAACACACTGCTGTGTATTTCATTCTACTTCTGCGCTGCTGTGTGAAACAATAAGACAAAATAATACAATACAATAGACTTCACGGGCATTTGGCTTTTATATGTCGTGCATATTAAAACATTACACGAACCATATTAAAAATTTTAAAACAAATACGATGCGCGCCATAGAAGGTGGGGACCACATCGCAATCGCAAACAACAAACAAGTGCACACAACAGAAGTTCCGATTGCGATCTGAAAGCGGATGCGATTGGCAATTATAAAAGCTGGCTCATAAACCAATCGGGTCCGCCACCTCAACAATGTGCAATCGGGCCTCGTTCAAAAGAGTTGCGATTGCCGATCAAAATCCGGATGCGATTGAACTTTATTAACTCCACTATATTCTACCATCGGGTCCGCACTTTTAAACAATGTGCAATCGGGCCCAAAACACAAAACCTTCCGATTGCGATCAATAACCCGGATGCGATGGACCATTAAACTCCACTTCATAAACCTCATCGGGTCTGGAAATTCAGTTGGTGCGATCGGGGTATGCAATAGAAAATTTTCGATTGCCATTGAACAACCGGATGCGATTGGCGCATAAACTGTGGCATATAATACAATCGGGTCCGGCCTTCAATCGGAGGTCATAACATATCCGCTCCGATTGAGCCTTGCGATTGAGCTTTGCGATTCCATTCAGGTGTCACCACGTGGTCAAGTGCACCCACGGGCCTCTGCTATATGGGAGGGCGATTTATTATATGGTTTCAATGTATTAAAACGTTCCGCTTGTGGAACTCTCCATATTAACAAGACACTTGGGCTATGCAATATATTTATGTTGCGATTGCAATTTGCGATTGAATCGCATCGCATCACGACTTCACATCTGCAAGACATTTAAGTTATAAAACTTATATGAACCATGATTTGCGATTGCAATTAGATCGCATCGCATCTCATCCTCTTCATCAACAAGACACTGCTTCAAAAAATAACTTTGGTTGTTGAGGGCTTTAAAGCCCGAAATGACTGTCTTAACTCAATCTGCCCCTCCGTAAAGCTAATCTCTATTCTTCCGTAGACAAAAAACGGCTCTGCCCATCACTGAGTTAATTCTTCTGCAATCCGTGGCTACGGCCCATCAGGAGTAAATTCATCTCCATTCTTCTTCAATGCAGAGTGTTGTGCACTCAAAATTCTTCTGCCTCTGTGTACTCATTTTCTTTGTTCTTCCTGCCCAAGGCACGGCAGGTGACTTTAATATTTCAATAAAGTCCAAAAGGGCGGCCTCCAACACTGCTATATTAAGAAGGAAGTCCTGTGGAGTATGGACAAGGCCGCCTTGATTGTTGGGATGAAGTTCCTCATGCTTGTTGTTACGCGCATCATCGAGATGGACTATGACCAACATCTCACCGATCTCGAGATCTACCAAGCCAAGTTATTGGGTGCCCATCCCGTTCCTCCTAAACTATAAATGGTGATTTTAGCGTCGACTCCACCCCTCCCCATTCGATTGTCTCTTCTATCAAAAATAGGGTTTGAAGATTTAAGAGTTTGAGGAATTTATGTTTAGTTTCTAAAGAATTTGGGTTTTTTCTTTTGTATTAATTGAATTTTTGGACAACTTTGTTTATCGATGAGACTTGCTCATTCTCTGGAATACCAATGTGTAATGTGGTCATGTTGCTCTGTAATGCTATAATATAACAGTAGGTAGGGTTTTATTAAAAAAAAATGATAGGTATCATTTTAAGTCCACTTGCCCCTCAAGATGAACTAGATCGAGTTTTGGCAAAAACTCCCAACTGAAATAGGACACTGATAATCACGACCTTGAATGAGGCATGTGCGAAGTAACACCATGATTGATCTCTTCCTAGAGAGCTTCCGTGTGGGTGAAGGAACCTGAGAACTACTAAACAATCTGCTTATATTTCCCTTGGATGCGAAGTCCTATAACCATTGTCTCCAAATTCATCCACACTGCTACAATTTGAAGAGAAGGGGTGTTGATTTCTCTGTAGAGAAAGTGTACATGAGTGACAATACTTGAAAACGATGTGGAGGATGTTCGGATTCTTTGGAGACATTTTTTAACACGGTTACAGTTTTGTTTTCTCGGATACTGATATAATGTGGTTACAGAACCCCTTCACAAGTTCTCGCCAAATGAAGATATTCAAATTGCTTCCGACCAATATAATGGAAAACCATTTGATGTCCATAATATTCCCAATGGAGGCTACAAGTATGTTCCTTCCAACTAGCGCAATATCAGTTTTTACAAATATAGGTATTTATCCAGAAGATTATTTCCTGGAAACAAAGACCAAGAAGTTTTAAACATTGTGAATTTTACAAATGGGTTTGGTTAGAGAGGGATGAATTTCATGTTCCTTAGCACACAGTAGTTTGGTGGCTTCTTCCAAGGAAGTGAATACTTAGTTGATGTTTGCACAATGCATGGAAACAACTGCAAAGGACTGAAGGCTAAGCTTATTGACTTGAGACAGACATTGGATCACTATTTAGAGTACAGAAACCCTCCTCTCAATTGTACATGGAACATGAGCCAATGGGGACCTCCCAATGCATGCCTATATTCTTGGGATAATTAATTTAAGCACAGAATGATAATTTTTTAATTCATTTTTTAATTTGGTTGCCCGCATGCATTTGTTTCAGGGAAAGGTGGGTGGGAGATATCTAAGGTTAATTCTTTGATCGGTTGTTGTATACAAGTCCTAATAAATATTTTTATCGCTCATTCTGGGACTAAAAAAGAATTCTAAAGTTGTAGATTTTTGTGGAAGGAAAATGTGGTTTTTTAGCATGAGGGAGAATGCAGTGTCGGTACCAACAATTCTGCTAGTACCGATAACAATGATAGTGGAAATAGCCACTTTTAAACTTTGGATGACGTTTTGTTAAATGGAACTAGGAAAGGCAAGGAGGAGCCCATTCATTAAGTAATTATGGAAAACAATAAAACATCTACTACAAGATAGAAACCAATTTCTCACACAGATATCATAATCACAATTGAAATATGTGAAAGAAAAAAAACAAAACAATGATACCTATCTTTTCTTTTAATAACATTGTTCAATAATTGATGCAGGGGCATTACGCTCAAGGCAATACTTTGTATATGAATAAACATAGGAGGGTCTCATGTTTTTAATTTCCTATGTAATTATTCTTATTTGAGTGAATTTTAGTTAAATATGGAGATTGTAACTGCCCTCGAATGATTAGTGGGCATGTGAAGAGTTAGTCAGTTTTGGTTTATTTAAGATCTAATCTAAAAATAGGAATTTGGGAATTTACAAAGTTTTATTGGGCTGTTAGAGAAGTGAGTCGATTCAATGTCATTTTGTATAAAAAGAAGCCTAGAAGGCCTTAATAGGCAGTCCTACAGAGCTGCATAGATCTGCATAGATTTAGAGAGCCGGAGAGGCAGAGTAGGAGCATAGGAGGCTAGCAGATTGAAGATCTAGCCCGTGTAAGGAGGTTCTTGTAAGTAACCTCATGCATATGTTATGGAAGAATTGGTTTCAGTACTGTCTATGCATTTTTTGATTTAAGTTGGTGCGAATATATGTATGTGTTATTGATGAAGGATAATTGAATTCCTGTGGCAAATATGAAACCTTGTGATTGGATTATGTGTATATAGATTGTTTGAATTCTCTGTGGAGCATGAGTTAATGGCTCGAGACTTATAAGCATTGGTGGATTTCACATTTGAGTGAGAATGGCTTAACCTCCATGAACCATATATGGATGAGGCTCCGTAGCGGTGGCGTAGTGATGCTCTGTAGGAAATTGAAGGAACCTATTCTAAATTGTGTGTACTTGGACCGATTGAATCCTAGGGAAGAAATGGTAGAAATTCAGTGGAAAACCATGAATAGAACTCTGTGTATCTAATTTCATCATAGATAGAAGAGGTCTGTTGTGCGAATGAAGAAACCCTGTAATAAAGTTCGGAAATGAGGCTCTGAAATTGACGAAAGAGTCGAGGTTAAATATGTCAACATTGTGGTTGGCCTGTGAAACACATTAGGAAAATAAATAGCGCAGTCAATCCATGTAATGACCAGCGTTGAAGAATTGAATGGACAAGTGGTGAAAGTTGTAGCCTTGAAGAACTGAAGCAAAATATCAGTCAAAAGGAATAATAATAAGAATGGAACCATCAATAAAGGAGGAGCGAAACTATGAAGTGAAACAGTGAAGACGGTTCCAAGGACAAGATCGACGGTATCGCGTGACCACAAAGGTGGTAAGTGGAAAGGCTTGAAAAAACACGATTCCACAAACTGGACGACGCGTGGCAAAAGGTGGTTTTCAAAAACCATTCATATCTCGCGATTTTGGAGGAATAACCTTCGTGCTTGTTAATAACACGATATCCATCGATGAGGGTTCATTTGGGCTTTGGAGCATCCTGGGCTATGGACCATCAGATCCCTTTGGCATTTAATGCAAAGGTATGTCATCGGACCCATATGAAGTTAATGTTTAAATGTTTGTTAACATTTCACTCGGGAGACGTATATCTATGTTGACGTATATATTATGGTTGGACCATATGCATAAACGGATACGTAGTTGGTTAATAAGTGTCGAGAGCGGATATATCATAGTGCATATATAAGACGTGTATATGTGAGTTGGGGTGATATTGTTTTAGTTAATGCGTGAAGGTTCTATAGGGTATGGTTGATTTATATCAATGACGAATCAAATGGTGGTGGACCCTGCATAAAGGAAATTTTTGTTATGGGTTATTATAATAATGTGCTTTGTCCTTATTATATGATGAAAGGCGTGATAGAATGACAAACCTTGGATATGGGGTTTGAATGGGTTTTCATAAAAGAGCAGGTGATATGAATTTTGGGTTCTATAAACTTTGAAGAAAAATCCTCCACCTTATTAATTCCGAGAGGAGGTGTGTGGTTTCATAACCAAGGGAGGAATTTGATTTAATATCTCAATCTCAGATTGAGATATTAAAGCACACAGATTTATTTAAATTTCCAATTCAAGAAATAAGAACAATGTGAGTTTGCCCAGATTGTGGATTTGCTGGGAAATGAAATTTTGAATGCATTTTATAAGGAGCCATGAGAGAATGAAAATGTGATCAAATAGGGACTATGGGTTTTATCTGGCATCAAGTGCTATCAGAGCTGGAATAGCTCTTTGAAATTTAATTTCTGAAATGTACATGTACTGAAACAATGATGAGAAGTTTGGATTTTAAATATGTTTAACAGGATTGCAGATTTGATTAGACATGCAGTGAATGTCTCGAGATGCACAGAATCTGGAGTTGAAGATAAAGTGTCTTGAAGATTTCAGCAAATAGGGATGTAGTGCAGGTGAGAAAATAAGCAAGATAATTCATGGATCTTGGGAGGTGAGTTGATGAGCCTTATTTGACTCTTGTTTGAAGATATTGTTTGCAGAATGTAGAGTCCAAGCAATTGTGGAAGAAAACTCAGCAAAAAGTAGATCACAGCTTTGAGAGCAGTAATGAAAGAGTTCAGCAAGGGATTCTGAGTGAAGAAGAAGGTGTGGCAGAACCTCGAGGATTCCCAACAAAGTTTGGATGAAAGAAGAATAGATGTGTTCTTTAGAGATGTTGCAGAGTGAAGCCTAGAGAGAGCATAAGAGAGTGCTCAGAAGGTTCCAGTAGATAGGGGACCCGTACTTGCCAAAAGACGGATCCGGAGTGATGCAGGAGCATCAAGGCCATTTTTCATTTTTAAATATGTAATAAAGGGGGGTGTGACATTTTTATTATGTTATTAATTAATTTGTTATTTTTAATAAAATAGGAGATAAATTATATAAGTGAGGATTTTGTAAATATTCTTTTATTAATTAAAGGATATGAGAGAAATAGATTAGGAGAAAAATTAGGGATTAGAAATTCTATGTATGGGACTTTGTTGAGTCCACACCTAAAATATAGATTTAGTTGAGGATTAGGTGGAGTGATTTTTGGAGTGAATTAAATTCATTATTTGTTATAAATATGGTGGTTTGTGAGGAAAATACACTTGAATAGTTGAAGGATTGTGAGTCTTGAGAGGGTTTCTGTAAGAGACTTCGGGCAATTGTAAAGGGCTGTAGTATTGAATATCGTGAGAACAAGTTTGTAAGTGATCTCATTTTGGTTATATGAAAACATTGTTGGGTATATATTTGGGTTGATTAGTTGGCTGTATGTTTATTTTAATTGGGATGCATTAGATTATTTGAAGCATAATTAGGGGAAATTGATATGCAGAATTTTGTGAAGAATAACACGAGAAATGTTGTATGTGTTTTCGGATTAGAATTATGTCTACATAATTAGTATATTTGTGGAGATTGATTGAAGAATGGATCGAAGATATGATTGTGACGTTCGCTTGAGAATCAAGGGAAGTGATTAATATTGTATGTGAAATTTAAATCCAAGAAGGACTGAAATCAAATTTTAATTGGCAAATCAGCTTTGGAGGGTCGACTTCAAGGTTAGTACAGTTTCATTTCACACAGAGGAACTTGTGTAAAGATTGAAGCAGAGGTTCATTATGATGATGTTTAGCAATATACTTTCGTGGAAATAATTCCTTGATCTAATTGTTGGGATCATGGTTATTTGTTGAGTTTGAGTGGTGAGGTGAATTCGACTTCAGCATAATTGAAGTCGATTCCAAGTTTTAACACAGGGTGAGGTGTGCGATGAAAATCAGAACCAAATTGTTGAAACCCATCGTCAAGGTAATCTGAAATCAAATTGCTTTTGATAAGTGGTCTTGTGTGATTGGCAATCTGTATCATTGAGAAAATGAAGTATGGAAATGTAGCCGAGTTCAAGTCAAATGGAAAAAAAAAATGCTGTGGTTCTAAAAGTTGTGTGAAAGGCGCAGGACTCGAGCCTTGTTGATAGCGTTGATAGTCGATGTAGAGGTTGGTATCAAATCATACATGGAGTGTGAAAAGCGATGGAAAATCTATGTTAACGCATGGCCAGATTGTTGTTTACATTAGAATTTGGTCTTTAAATTCAATTGAATCTGAATTTCTGACTGAAGCGATGTTTTAGAGGCGTGAAACAGCGTAGCACTCTAGTTATTGTGAAGTCATATTTTTCCAGAGCTATGAAGACTTTTGGAGTCAATTAGACATCGAATTTCTATTCGATAACGTGGATGTATAGAAACGTTGAATGAGAAGGAAGGCACCCTGGTTAGGACACGAAGATCGGTCGTGTAACCACATTTTTTATCAAATTTAATGCAGAGCAGTATTGTAGTAAGAGCATACCAAGGTGAAGGGCGTCCGAGGAATGAATTTGCGTTGTGTTGAATTGCAGAGAAATTGCGTTGAATTGCAGCGTTTTTGTGTTAAATGCTGAGCGACATTCGATGTTTGAAGTAGTAGTCAAACTTGAAAGCAGTGAAGGTGCATTATGAATTTACATAAGCGCTCCTGGAGGTAATTCCATTTGTATTTATCGTAGCCAGGTTCATATTTGTGTTGAATGGGTATAAGTTATGTGTGAGAGAAAATGTTAATTGGCATTCGAATAAACTGTGGAGGATGGTTGACAATGGAATGTATAATTCCATACGAATTGGGGTCTGATTAAACAATGTTAAGTTTGTTAAGAAAAACCAAGGGCGCATTTGTTTTGTTTACTTTTGATTGTATTCGATATTAAAAGCCCATGTGAATGTTAGTGATTAAATGGAAATGAGGGAATTAAGGTATTGGGCATGGTTTATGGATACATTCGAATGTTGATTGATTGAGAGTTGATGCTTGAGAAATGTTTGCTGTGAAATGGTTTTATAACCATAAAATGAAAGATAAGCTTTTGCATTAACGTTAGGAATTTCCGGACTTGAAGTCTTAGTTTGTGTGTAAATTTTGAAATACATTCTTATATGCACAGTAGACGAAGATTCTGGGTATTGCAGGGTTCGCTCTGCATCATTTTTGGTATCAGAGCCTGGCGAGCCTGGCTCTATTAAAATTGAAGATGTTTGTTTTTCTGAATGAGTGCAGGAAGGTTATGAGGAAACTGAAATGTGTTTTATTTGAATGTGTGATGAAGATTGAAAGGAAGATCATATTCTAAATCTGATATGCAAGCTACACAATTGCAGTGAACAAGATTGTAGAAGTGAATGGAGAACAAGATCATGCAGGATCTTAAAGGTGAGCTGGTTTTCTGATTTGAATTTGTGATTAAGATTTATGGTTGCAGAGAAAATGATGGCAGTGAACCTGACATTTAGCTGAAGGCTGGCTAGGGAGGACAATTGCAGTGTCCTGAAGAGAAAGTGAGTTGAAGAGATAGCCTAGAGAGAGAGCAGAGGAGAGTGCTCAAGAGGTTCCAGAGGCAGTGAACCAGTACTTACCGAAAGACTGAGTGAGAAGAGCTTGGTGAGGTAAGGGGCAGCAGGAGAGCTTTATGTTGCAGAGGCTAGTGCAACTCATGGTGAGTAATAAACTCATGGAGAAGTTGATCATGGAGGATCAAAGAAGAGGTTCATAGAAATGCCATAGAGGTGAGATGACTGATGAAGTCAGAGAAGAGAGATTGCAGTAATGAAGGTACAATTGCAGGTACTAGAAGAATGGCTGCAAGAGCAGGAAAATCAGAAAAGAGGATGGATCTTTCCACTGAAGGGAAAGAGAGTGATTTGGCAACCATTGCAGATGAATTTGAGGCAAAGTGTGATTGCCTTATTGAAGAAGGAACTTATAGTTCTTGTACCAGAGATGGAATTTGAAGATTCCACATGCAGATCTGTTCAAAGGGAAGTGCTTGAGGAAGCAGTCAAGACTGAAAAGTCTTGTGCTTTTAAAACTAATGAGTTGTGTATGTTTGCAGGTACAGTACAGAGAGATGAGAAAGCTTTAGAGTTTGTTCAGGAGAGAGAATTGAATCTGAAGTCTGTTTAGATCAATGCTGAGATAGCCATATCTTAGGAGGAAATGAAAACAAAGAAGTCTAATGAGAATATTGGTGCAGAGAGAGAAGGATCAGCTGATGATTGGTCAAAAGATGGTGAAGGTATGGAAAATTGTGTGAATTTTCCAAGTTCTACTCCTAACGAAATTATTGAATTGTATAGGAAACTAGATCTTCAGAGAAGAGAAATAGAGACACAAACGACTTATGTACAGGATAATTTGCTAAGGAAGCAAGGTAGGAAAGTTTTCATGGATGACAGTCATGAAGCAGAGGATGGTAAGAAGGAGAGACTAGCTGATAGTCTCATGGTGAATGCAAATCAGCATATTGATGTGCTGACAAAGGAGTTGGAAAGAAACTCAGAGCAACATACTGAAGTGTTGCCAGAGAAAGTTGAGGGGAAAGCCAGTGAAGATTTTCTGAGTCCTGAAGAAGACTTGGAGCTGCAGAGGGGAAACTTGGTGACTGAATCAACAAGTGAGACCATTGGGTCTTGGAATTTTGAAGCTAACAATTTGATTGTGTTTATAGGTGTTGTAGAAGACAGTCCATCATTTGGAATTGTCTTGAAAGAAGAAGAACTGTTGCATAAAGAAGATGAGACAATCATGTCTCATATGCAGAGGCTTGTTACCATGGGTGACAAGAAAGAGTTGGCTTGCCTGCATAGCCAAGAGAAGACTGGTGGATGAAATTTTGGAACTGCTACAATATTTGTAGAACTTTATTTGGTTTCCAGAATCAATCAAGATGATGATGGACAATTACTGAAGATTGTCGAAGGAGAATATGAAGGTTATACTGGAACTAGTTTGCAGCATGAGGAGAAATGGCTGAAATGTTTGCTGGAGACATTTGAACCAGAGGAAGAAGTTGTAGGCATTGAAATAAATTTGCTTGAAGATGATGAGGAAAATAATGTTGCAGAGGGACAGGAAGTTTGGGAGGTAGAAACATCCATAGTGGCAGCTAGAGGAACATTTATGGTGGCAACTGAGACAACATTAGCGGCAATAACAGGAAATGGAAGCAGCAGCAGTAGACAAAGAAATTTCCAGACAGAGGAAAGGCTGGGCATAGAGATTGAAAGCATCAGAAGACTGATGATGAAGGGGTCTCAGAGACAGTAGACAACAGCAAGAAAGCAGAACAATTTAAGCAAGAGAAAGATAGCAAAATATTGCGAGAGCACAGCCAGTGGGGCAATGCAACATAAAGTATGGAAACCTGGAGAAGAACAACAGACAAAAGCAGTGACAAGTGTGAAATTGCAACACAAGATATGGGATCCAGGCATACACAGATCCGAACACATGATCAGGCAATCATGTTTAATTTCAACCTTGGGAGTCTGATGCAAGAGCATCAAGGCCATTTTTTATTTGTAAATATGTAATAAAGCAGGGTGTGACATTTTTATTATGTTATTAATTAATTTGTTATTTTTAATAAAATAGGAGATAAATTATATAAGTGAGGATTTTGTAAATATTCTTTTATTAATTAAAAGGATATGAGAGAAATAGATTAGGAGAAAAATTAGGGATTAGAAATTCTATGTATGGGACTTTGTTGAGTCCACACCTAAAATATAGATTTAGTTGAGGATTAGGTGGAGTGGTTTTTGGAGTGAATTAAATTCATTATTTATGTATAAATATGAGTGGTTTTTGTGAGGAAAATACACTTGAATAGTTGAAGAGTTGTGAGTAGTGAGAGGGTTTCTACTTGAGAGCCTTCGGGCGATTGTAAAGGGCCATGAATGTTGAATATCTGGCCAAAGATAAGTTTGTAATTGATCTCATTTTGTTTATATGAAAACATTGTTCAGTATTATATATATTTTGGTTGATTGATTGAGAAACTGTATATTTTATTTCTGAAGTGGGATTTTGAAGTGAATTATGTATGTAATTGGGGGAAACTCATATGCCAATTTTGTGAAGAATAACGCAAAAATGTTGTATGCGTTTTCTGGTTAAATGTATATACATGAATTGAAGTATCGACTGTGGGAGATCGATTGAAGGAATGGATCGAAGATATGATTGGCAGTGTTAGCCAGAATCAAGGGCATAGATTAATATTGCAACGCAGAATTTAAATCCAAGAAGGACTGAAATCAAATTTTAATTGGCAAATCAGCTTTGGAGGGTCGACTTCAAGGTTAGTACAGTTTCATTTCACGCAGAGGAACTTATGTAAATATTGAAGCAGAGGTTCATTACGATGATTTTTAGCAATATACTTCCGTGGAAATAATTCCTGGATCTAATTGTTGGGATCATGGTTATTTGTTGAGTTTGAGCGGTGAGGTGAATTCGACTTCAGCATAATTGAGGTCGATTCCAAATTTTAACACAGGGTGAGGTGTGCGATCAAAATTAGAACCAAATTGTTGAAACCCAGCGTCAAGGTAATCTGAAATCAAATTGCTTTTGATAAGTGGTCTTGTGTGATTGGAAATCTGTATCATTGAGAAAACGAAGTATGGAAATGTAGCCGAGTTCAAGTCAAATGGAAAAAAACGGTGTGGTTCTAAGAGTTGTGTGAAAGGCGCAAGTCTCGAGCCTTGTTGATAGCGTTGATAGTCGATGTAGAGGTTGGCAGCGAATCATACATGGAGTGTGAAAAGCGATGGAAAAGGTATGTTAACGCATGGCCAGATTGTTGTTTACATTAGACTTTGGTCTTTTAATTCAATTGAATCTGAATCGCTGACTGAAGCGATGTTTTAGAGGCGTGAAATAGCGTAGCACTATAGTTATTGTGAAGTCAGATTTTTCCAGAGCTATGAATACTTTTGGAGTCAATTAGACATTGAATTTCTATTCGATAACGTGGATGTATAGAAACGTTGAATGAGAAGGAAGGCACCCTGGTTAGGACACGAAGATCGGTCGTGTTACCACATTTGTTATCAAATCTAACGCAGAGCAGTATTGTAGTAAGAGCATACCAAGGTGAAGGGTGTCCTAGGAATGGATTTGTGTTGCGTTGAACTGCAGAGAAATTGCGTTGAATTGCAGCGTTTTTGTGTTAAATGTTGAGCGAAAGTCGATGTTTGAAGCAGTAGTCAAACTTGAAAGCAGTGAAGGTGCATTATGAATTTACATAAGCGCTCCTGGAGGTAAGTCCATTTGTATTTATCGTGGCCAGGTTCATATTTGTGTTGAATGGGTATAAGTTGTGTGTGAGAGAAAATGTTAATTGGCATTCGAATAAACTATGGAGGATGGTTGACAATGGAATGTATAATTCCATACGAATTGGGGTCTGATTAAACAATGTTAAGTTTGTTAAGAAAAAACAAGGGTGCATTTTTTTTGTTGACTTTTGATTGCATTCGATATTAAAAGCCCATGTGAATGTTAGTGATTAAATGGAAATTAGGGAATTTAGGTATTGGGCATGCTTTATGGATACATTCGAATGTTGAATGATTGAGAGTTGATGCTTGAGAAATGTTTGCTGTGAAATGGTTTTATAACCATAAAATGAAAGATAAGCTTCCGCATTAACGTTGGGAATTTCCAGACTTGAAGTCTTAGTTTGTGTGTAAATGTTGAAATACATTCTTATATGCACAATAGATGAATATTTTGGGTATTGTAGGGTTCGCTCGGCATCATTTTTGGGATCAGAGCCTGGCTCTGTTAAAATTGAAGATGTTTGTTTTTCTGAATGAGTGCAGGAAGGTTCTGAGAGATTGAAATGTTTTTTATTTGAATGTGTGATGAATATTGAAAGGAAGATCAGATTCTAAATATGATATGCAAGCTACACAATTGCAGTGAACAGGATTGCAGAAGTGAATGGAGGACAAGATCATGCAGGATCTTAAAGGTGAGATGATTTTCTGATTTGAATTTGTGATTAAGATTTATGGCTGTAGAGAAGATGATGGAAGTGAACCTGACATTCAGCTGAAGGCTGGATAGGGAGGACAATTTCAATGTCCTGAAGAGAAAGTGAGCTAAAGAGATAGCCTAGAGAGAGAGCAGAGGAGAGTGCTCAAGAGGTTTCAGAGGTAGTGAACCGGTACTTACCAAAAGATTGAGTGAGGAGAGCTTGGTGAGGTAAGGGGCAGTAGGAGAGGTTGCTGTTGCAGAGGCTAGTGCAACTCATGGTGAGTAAGAAACTCATGGAGAAGGTGATCATGGAGAATCAAATAAGAGGTTTAGAGAAATGCCATAGAGGTGAGATGACTGATGAAGTCAGAGAAATAGAGATTGTAGTAATGAAGGTACAATTGTAGGTACTAGAAGAATGGCTGCAAGAGCAGGAAAATCAGAAAAGAGGATGGATCTTTCCACTGAAGGGAAAGAGAGTGATTTGGCAACCATTGCAGATGAATTTGAGGCAAAGTGTGATTGCCTTATTGAACGAGGAACTTAGAGTTCTTGTACCAGAGATGGAATTTGAAGATTCCACATGCAGATCTATTCAAAGGGAAGTGCTTGAGGAAGCAGTCAAGAATGAAAAGTCTTGTGGTTTTAAAACTAAGGTGTTGTGTATGTTTGCAGGTACATTACAGAGAGATGAGAAAGCTTTAGATTTTGTTCAGGAGAGAGAATTTAATCTGAAGTCTGTTCAGATCAATGCTGAGATAGCCACATCTCATGAGGAAATGAAGACAAAGAAGTCTAATCAGAATATTGGTGCAGAGAGAGAAGGACCAGCTGATGATTGGTCATAAGCTGGTGAAGGTATGGAAAATTGTGTGAAGTTTCCAAGTTCTACTCCTAACGAAATTATTGAATTGTATAGGAAACTAGATCTTCAGAGAAGAGAATTGGAGAGACAGAGGACTGATGTACAGGATAATTTGTTGAGGAAGCAAGGTAGGAAAGTTTTCATGGATGACAGTCATGAAGTAGAGGATGGTAAGAAGGAGAGACTAGTTGATAGTCTCATGGTGAATGCAAATCAGCATACTGATGTGCTAACAAAGGAATTGGAAAGAAACTCAGAGCAGCATACTAAAGTGTTGCGAGAGAAAGCTGAGGGGAAAGCCAGTGAAGATTTTCTGAGTCTTGAAGAAGACTTGGAGCTGCAGAGGGGAAACATGGTGACTGAATCAACAAGTGAGACAATTGGGTCTTGTAATTTTGAAGCTGACAATTTGATTGTGTTTACAGGTGATGTAGAAGACAGTCCATCATTTGGAATTGTCTTGAAAGAAGAAGAACTGTTGCAGAAAGAAGATGAGACAATCATGTCTCATATGCAGAGGCTTGTTACCATGGGTGACAAGAAAGAGTTGGCTTGCCTGCATAGCCAAGAGAAGACTGGTGGACGAAATTTTGGAACTGCTACAATATTTCCAGAACTTGATTTGATTGCCAGAATCAATCAAGATGATGATGGACAATTACAGAATATTGTCGAAGGAGAATATGAAGGTTATGATGGAACTAGTTTGCAGCATGAGGAGAAATGGTTGAAATGTTTGCTGGAGACATTTGAACCAGAGGAAGAAGTTGTAGGGATTGAAATAAATTTTCTTGAAGGTGATGAGCAAAATAATGTTTCAATGGGATAGGAAGTTTGGGAGGCAGCAACATCCATAGTGGCAGCTAGAGCAACATTTATGGTGGCAGCTGAGACAACATTAGCGGCAGCAACAGGAAATGGAAGCAGCAGCAGTAGACAAAGAAATTTCCAGACAGAGGAAAGGCTGGGCATAGAGATTCAAAGCATCAGAAGACTGATGATGAAGGGGTCTCAGAGACAACAGACAACAGCAAGAAAGCAGAACAATTTAAGCAAGAGAAAGACAAAAAAATATTGCGAGAGCACAGCCAGTGGGGAAATGCAACATAAAGTGTGGAAACCTAGAGAAGAACAACAGAAAGAAGCATCGACAAGTGGGAAATTGCAACACAAGATATGGGATCCAAGCATACACAGATCTGAACACATGATCAGGCAATCATGTTTAATTTCAACCTTGGGAGTCTGATGCAAGAGCATCAAGGCCATTTTTCATTTGTAAATATGTAATAAAGGGGGGTGTGACATTATTATTATGTTATTAGTTAATTTGTTATTTTTAATAAAATAGGAGATAAATTATATAAGTGAGGATTTTGTAAATATTCTTTTATTAATTAAAAGGATATGAGAGAAATAGATTAGGAGCAAAATTAGGGATTAGAAATTCTATGTATGGGACTTTGTTGAGTCCACACCTAAAATATAGATTTAGTTGAGGATTAGGTGGAGTGATTTTTGGAGTGAATTAAATTCATTATTTGTGTATAAATATGTGTGGTTTTTGTGAGGAAAATACACTTGAATAGTTGAAGAGTTGTGAGTAGTGAGAGGGTTTCTACTTGAGAGCCTTCAGGTGATTGTAAAGGGCCATGAATGTTGAATATCTGGCCAAAGACAAGTTTGTAAGTGATCTCATTTTGGTTATATGAAAACATTGTTCAGTATTATATATATTTTGGTTGATTGATTTTGAAACTGTATATTTTATTTCTGAATTGGGATTTTGAAGTGAATTATGTATGTAATTGGGGGAAACTGATATGCCAATTTTTTGAAGAATAACATAAAAATGTTGTATGCATTTTCTGGTTAAATGTATATACATGAATTGAAGTATCGACTGTGGGAGATCGATTGAAGGAATGGATCGAAGATATGATTGGCAACGTTAGCCAGAATCAAGGGCATAGATTAATATTGCAACGCGGAATTTAAATGAAAGAAGGACTGAAATCAAATTTTAATTGGCAAATCAGCTTTGGAGGGTCGACTTCAAGGTTAGTACAGTTTCATTTCACATAGAGGAACTTATGTAAAGATTGAAGCAGAGGTTCATTACGATGATGTTTAGAAATATACTTCCGTGGAAATAATTCCTGGATCTAATTGTTGGGATCATGGTTATTTGTTGAGTTTGAGCGGTGAGGTGAATTCGACTTCATCATAATTGAGGTCGATTCCAGGTTTTAACACAGGGTGAGGTGTGCGATGAAAATCATAGCCAAATTGTTGAAACCCGGCGTCAAGGTAATCTGAAATCGAATTGCTTTTGATAAGTGGTCTTGTGTGATTGTCAATCTGTATCGTTGAGAAAACGAAGTATGGAAATGTAGCTGAGTTCAAGTCAAATGGAAAAAAAAATGCTGTGGTTCTAAGAGTTGTGTGAAAGGCGCAGGTCTCGAGCCTTGTTGATAGCGTTGATAGTTGATGCAGAGGTTGGAAGCAAATCATACATGGAGTGTGAAAAGCGATGGAAAAGGTAAGTTAATGTATGGCCAGATTGTTTTTCACATTAGACTTTGGTCTTTAAATTCAATTGAATCCGAATTGCTGACTGAAGCGATGTTTTAGAGGTGTGAAACAGCGTAGCACTGTAGTTATTGTGAAGTCAGATTTTTCCAGAGGGATGAAGACTTTTGGAGTAAATTAGACATCGAATTTCTATTCGATAACGTGGATGTAGAGAAATGTTGAATGAGAAGGAAGGCGCCCTGGTTAGGACACGAAGATTGGTCCTGTTACCACATTTGTTATCAAATTTAACGCAGAGCAGTATTATAGTAAGAGCATACCAAGGTGAAGGGCGTCCGAGGAATGGATTTGCATTGCATTGAATTACATAGAAATTGCGTTGAATTGCAGCGTTTCTGTGTTAAATGCTGAGCGACAGTCGATGTTTGAAGCAGTAGTCAAACTTGAAAGCAGTGAAGGTGCATTATGAATTTACATAAGCGCTCCTGGAGGTAATTCCATTTGTATTTATCGTGGCCAGGTTCATATTTATGTTGAATGGGTATAAGTTGTGTGTGAGACAAAATGTTAATTGGCATTCGAATAAACCGTGGAGGATGGTTGACAATGGAATGTATAATTCCATATGAATTGGGTTCTGATTAAACAATGTTAATTTTGTTAAGAAAAGCCAAGGGCGCATTTGTTTTTTTTACTTTTGATTGTATCTAATATTAAAAGCCCATGTGAATGTTAGTGATTAAATGGAAATGAGGGAATTTAGGTATTGGGCATGGTTTATGGATACATTCGAATGTTGATTGATTGAGAGTTGATTCTTGAGAAATGTTTGCTGTGAAATGGTTTTATAACCATAAAATGAAAGATAAGCTTCTGCATTAACGTTGGGAATTGCCAGACTTGAAGTCTTAGTTTGTGTGTAAATTTTGAAATACATTCTTATATGCACAATAGATGAAGATTATGGGTATTTCAGGGTTCGCTCTGCATCACGGAGGAAGGGATTGGTGAGGTAAGTTGCAGCAAGAGAGCTTGTTGTTGCAGAGGCTTAGTGCAACTTGTGAGTGAAGAACTCATGGAAGAGAAAATGGCTACTGATACCCATAGTAGAGGTTGTAGAGGTTCCGAGAGAGGCCACAACAGAAGAGTGAGGGAAGATTCCAAGGCAAATGGCATCAGGAAGAAACTCACTGATGAACAATATTGGAAAGAGATAGCTAAGATCATTAATCAGTTTTATAAACTAGAGAAGATGATAGAGGAAAACTAGAGAGTTGGTTGGCTCATGAAGAAGAAATTAAAGTGGCAGAGGCTACAGATGAAGAGAGAGAGAAAATGACAAATGCTCAGCTGAAAGAGGAATTACTCAGGATGATTGAGTATTTGGAGAAGGAATTGAAGATTGAAGCTTCAAGTGCGACCAAGAGTTCCAAGGGCCTTACATCTGAAAAAGTTTATATGTTTGCAGGAAAAACATGTAGAGAAGAACAAACTGCTGATGTTGTCACTAAAGAAGAAAATGAAGCAGCTAGATGTTTTGAAAATGTCCATGCATAGTTGAATAAAGGTTCTACTTTCCAACATATTGGAAGCAGAGGAGATTTAAATTGTGATGGTGGCCAAAAGCTGGAAGTTGGAAAGCTTGAAGAGATTGAAGAGAGGACCATTGAAGAATCCCTGAAGTGTATAGAAGACTTGGAACAACAAGGATATTTGACCATGAGGTCTTATGTTTTTATAACTGAAAAGTTGTGTGTGAATGCAGGTATTGAAGAAGACAGTTCATATTATGAAACTGTGATAAATGAAGCTAAATTTTTCCAAGTAAAGTATGATGAGTATCTTTCTGATGAAGATCAGATTGAATTATTGCAGCAGAAGAAATTCATAAATTCCTTGTTTTATAAAAGATATTTCTTCAATGAGGACATGATATTTATGTATAAAGATGATAAGTTTGATAATGACAGACTGATTTTTTTGAATGGCCAAATGAAATATGATGGAAAGATAACTGAAGTTATTGCAGAGATGACTGGGGATGAGGAAGTTCATTTTTATGAACTAGAGTAGAGGGACATCCTTGAAGAGGATGATGCAAAGGAGAGGCTAGTTGACAGTCTCGAGAAGGACTGGAATCAAGATACTGATGTTCTGATGGAGAAGAAAAGAAAATTAGGATAGCATACTGAAATGCTAGCAGGGGAGAGTAAGGAACTAGGGCCCTATAAATTATGTTTCAACAATTGTTTTGTTAATGCAAATTCTGCGGATGACAAGGAAGAGTTGGCTTGTCTGAATATCCAAGAGAAAACTGTAAGGAAGACTTTTGGGGCTGCTACAACAGTAAAGAATCATATTTTCACTCTAATAGGGGATGAAAATGCAGTGTTTGAAGAAATTGATGTGATTAGCAGAATCAATCAAGAATATGGAAGACAATTTCCGAAGACTGTCAAGGAAGAAGAAGAACAACATGCTGAATTAAAATTACAACATGTTGATGATGTGGGACAAGTGAAAAATTAATGGTTGACTTGTTTACAGAAAACATTCGGAGGAGAGAATGAATTAGAAAAACAGTAGATTGAGGTGTTGCTGAAAGGAATGTTGGAGCAAAAATTTGAAATGTTGTCTGAGGAGGAAGTGACACAAATATTTTATAAGTTTGATGTTTTTCTTGTGATTGCAAGTACTGATGGAAGGAATAAGGCATGTTTAGTCCAAAAGAAGAAAAGATATGATGATAGTGACTGGAAATTTAAATACCATTTTGAAAAATTGCTGAAGTCAGAGGATGAAGGAATTGTCATAGGTGAAAATCAAGAATAATTTTACTGTTGCAGAGAACAAGAGGGTATCGATGATTGGGTGGATGCAAGCAGCAGTAAGATTCAAGTAAGTGTAAGAATTCAACAAGTAAGAATGTAGCAAGAAGAAGAAAAATTAAGATTTTAGCACTGAAGAGGAAGCAATATCCAGCAGTCAGAAGACATATAGATGAAGAAATTGCATTGATAATAAGGCCGATGGTGAGAGTGCCTGAGAGAAAGATACAAGAAAGAAAACAAAGGAGCAGCAACAGTAAAATAAAGACTAAAAGAGACTATGAAAGCATAACAAGTGGAGCAAGACAGAATAAAATATGGAAGCCTGGAGAATTACAAAAGAAGAATGTTGTAGCAGATGATCAGCTACAAAACAAAGTGTGGGATCCAAGAGGACAAGGATGAAAGCACATGATTAGGAGATCATGAATCATTTTAACTTGGGGAGTCTGATGCAGGGGCATTAGGCTAAAGGAAATACTTTGTATATGAATAAACATAGGGGGGTCTCATGTTTTTAATTTACTTTGTAATTATTCTTATTTGACTGATTTTTAGGTAAATATGGAGAGAATTGTAACTACCCTAGAATGATTAGTGGGCATGTGAAGAGTTAGTCAGTTTCAATTTATTTAGGATCTAGTCTAAAAATAGGAATTTGGGAATTTACAGAGTTTTTTTGGGTTGTTAGAGAAGTGAGTTAATTCAATGTCATTCTGTATAAAAATAAGCCTATAAGGCCTTAATAGTAAATTCTCCAAAGCTCCATAGAGATTCATAGAGTTAGAGAGCCGGAGAGGTAGAGTAAGGGCATAAGAGGCTGGAAGATTGAAGATCTGGCCTGTGTAAAGGAGTTTTTGTAAGTAACCTCATGCATATGTTATGGAAGAATTGGTTTCAGTACTATCTGTGCATTTGTTGATTTAAGTCGGTGTGAATATATGTATGTGTTCTTGATGAAGGATAATTGAATTCCTATGGCAAATATGAAACCCTGTGATTGGATTATGTGTATATAGACTATTTGAATTCTTTGTGGAGCACGACTTAATGGCTTAGGACTTATGAGCATTGGTGGATTTCGCATCTGAGTGAGAATGGCTTAACCTCCGTGGGCCATATATGGATGCGGCTCCATAGTGGTGGTGTAGTGATGCTCTGTAGGAAATTGAAGGAGCGTATTCTAAATTGTGTGTACTTGGGCCGATTGAATCCTAGGTAAGAAATGGTAGAAATTTAGTGCGAAACCATGATTAGAACTTTGTGTATCTAATTTCATAATAGATAGAAGAGGTCTGTTGTGCGAACAAAGAAACCCTGTAATAGAGTTCATAAATGAGGCTCTGCAATTGACAGAAGAGTCGAGGATAAATATGTTGACATTGTGGTTGGACTGTCCAACACACGGGGACAGTAAATAGCGCGGTCGATCCATGTAATGACCAGCGTTGAAGAATTGAATGGAGAAGTGGTGAAACTTGTAGCATTGAAGAACTGAAACGAAATCTTAGTCAAAAGGAATAATAATAATAATGGAACCGTGAATAAAGGAGGAGCGGAACTGTGAAGTGAAACAGTGAAGGAAATTCCGAGGACAAGATCGGTGGTATTGCGCGACCACAAAGGTGGTAAGTGCAAAGGCTTGAAAAAATTCAATTCCACAAACTGGACGACGCATGGCAAAAGGTGGTTTTTGAAAACCATTCATATCGCATGATTTTGGAGGATTAACCCTTGTGCTTGTTAATAACACGATATCCATCGATGAGCATTCATCTGGGCTTTCGAGCGCGATGGGCTATGGACCATCAGATCCCTTCAGCATTTAATGCAAAGGTATGTCATGGGAGCCATACGAAGTTAATGTTTAAATGTTTGTTGACATTTGATTCAAGGGACGTATATCTATGTTGACGTATATATTATGGTTGGACCATATGCATAAATGGATACGCAGTTGGTAAATAAGTTCTGAGAGTGAATATATCATAGTGCGCATATAAGACGTGTATATGTGAGTTGGGGTGATAGCGTTTTAGTTAATGCATAAAGGTTCTATATGGTATGGTTGATTTATATCAATGACACATCAAATGGTGGTGGACCCTGCATAAAGGAAATTGTGGTTGTTGGTTATTATAATAATGTGCTTTGGCCTTATTATATGATGAAAGGCATGATAGAATGACAAACGTTGGATATGGGATTTGAATGGGCTTTAATAAAACAACAGATGATATGCATTTTGCGTGTTATAACCTTTGAAGAAAAAGCTTCTGCCTTATTAATTATGAGAGGAGGTGTGTGGTTTCATAACCAAGGGAGGAATTTAATTTAATATCTCAATCTCAGATTGAGATATTAAAGCACACAGATTTATTTAAATTGCCAGTTCAAGAAATAATAATAGTGTGAGTTTGCCCAGATTGTGGATTTGCGGCGAAATGAAATTTTGAATGCATTTTATAGGCAGCCATGGGAGAATGAAAATGTGATCAAATAGGGATTGTGGGTTTTACCTGGCATCAATAATAAAACAATATCACAAAGATATATTTTTGGGATTTTTTTCATGTTTAGGAGAAATTACAAGGATTCCACTAGTGTAAAAATGTGTTTCGTATATTTATTTATTTACAATTTTATTTATATATGTATTTACATTTTTATGTATATTGTATGTGAATGATATATTTTCACCTTTATTTCTTAATTATTTGTCATTTTTTTATAATGATTTGGGCATTTGTATATGTATATTATTCATTTGATTTGTATATAGTATATTGTATGTTAAAGTGTGTTTGTTTATATATTTAAAATTTAATATTTATGTCAAATCATTTATTTAACAGTGTATAATGTAAAATGGTGTAGGGGAAAAGATTGAAATGTATAGGGATATCTTTAAAATGTAGAAGGATATTAATGAAATTTGTTCTTTTTTAAAAGTGTAGGTTGGTTATGTATGTGCTTTTGGTCTTTTAATTGTGTTTTTTCCTATGTTAATTTTGTTTTTTTATATATGCTTTTAAGGATATTAGGTATAATATAAATATCTTCATTTTTTTAAATTTATTTTTAAATGATTTTGAACATTTTGCAGATAGATTTTTCTCATTTTTTTTTTTCAAAATATTCCTTTATATAATATTTATTTCATTCGACGTATATTTGCATCTTTAGGGGCAAATTATAGTTATTAATATTAGTAATAGTCAGTCTTAGTAATCATATATTATTATTAGAATCTATTAAACAATGAGTATGACTAACCAAGGTTGATCTTGGTTGACTTTAGTAAGTTAACTATAATTTAATGTGGTCAGTATTACTATTCTATTTTCTTATTCTTATTATTATTATTATTATTATTATTATTATTCCTGAACTTTATTAATATTATCAAACATGTTTAAATCTTGATTGTGACCGAGCAGGGATGACCTTAGTTCACTAAAGTTGACAATGTATGACTCTGGTCAACCATGGTTGACTATAATTGAATATTGTTGAGTTATGTTGATTGAGGAAAAATATGAGTGAAGGAGGCTAACTATGTTAAATATGGTAAACATAGGGTTGACCAAGTTTGATCTCCAGGGACTTCACTCAATGAACCTTTGACATATCACATGCGTTCATTACATATTAAACAATAGCCTTAATTGGACTACATATTGGAAAATACCTTTAAAAATTACATTATTTAACCCCCTACCAATACGAACCCAATACACATTCCCAGTTTAAAAAACTTGTACTTTCACTAGATACTCTATGTGTCCCTTTTTTCATTAACATTTTTTACACCCCTTTATATTTTTTCATTAACTTTGAGCTCCATTTTTTATGCCTACCAATATAAAAACCCTTTAGCCCCTATATATCCCCCAATATATATTTTTATTTTTTCCTGAATATATATCCTCCAATATGAACCCATATGGTATGGAAAAAATTGCCTGTGCGCTCTGCCTATGCGTGTTTGACCTAGGCCGCTGACTGCTGATTTCTTCTTAGCTCGAGGCTGCTGGCTTGTCATGGCCCCTCCGGATGCTGCATCGGAGGGTACCAATGAACGATCTACAGCAGATGCTTTCTCCACTTTGGTTAATTCCTTATAGCCCCAAGGTCCTCGCCCTGCACTATCGAAGTTTGTCAAGAAGTTATATGGGTTGCAAGAGGTCAATCTGCCTCCTACACTTCCACGAATGGTTGTGCTCTCACTAGCTGAACAGGGACTCATCGGTCAATTAACTGGCTTATGGCCATCTCTGAAAACAGTTCAACTATGGATTGAAAGAAACTAGGAAGAAAAAGTAAACGATAAAATCTCCATTTGTTTATGTCGGAAAGGATATTATACATTCCATTTTGAATCTAGAGCATACAAGGATTTAATATTCAGAAATGGTCCATATTTTGTGGAATATCATGGACTGTATCTGAACAAATGGACTCCAGACTTCGATCCCGAGCTGGATGTCCCTAATGCAGTCCCGGTCTAGGTTCGGCTTCCGCATCTCTCGCTCCACTGTTGGGGATATGACTCGGTTCGAGCCATCCGCAATGTTGTTCGAAAATAAATTGATCGGAGCGAGCCCAAGGACAATATGCAAGCATGTGCACGTATATGTGTTGAATTTGATCTCGGCAAGGGTCTTCCAGAGGCAATCAAGTTAAAGGTGGATGATTGGACACACATTCAGAAACTGGACTACGAACAAATTCCCTTTAAATGCAAGGTATCTCATGAGTACGGCCATTTTTACAATCGCTGCTCTAAACTAATTAATGTTGAATTTTCTCAATCTAAGGAATAATGGGAAACTGTCAAAAAAAGAAGACTTCTATTGCCCCAAAAGCAAACTATGAAGCTGCTCCCCACAAAGTTGCCCCTCCCAAACCTTCCCCCTCATCAGCTCCTCCCAAAACCACTACCTCAGCAACTCCTCCCTCCTCCTCTTCCCTAGGCCCTCCCATCATTCCCACCCCGGGCCCGATCTCTGATTCTCCTTTGAATTCTACAAACCCTTTGGCGCCCTCTCCCTCCCAGAAAATGATCCTCTGATTTCCCTCGAAAATTATCCTCCCATCCTTTTTCCCTTTCTCAATCCTCCCCCTCCCATTCCCTTGAACCTCTCCCATCCCGATCAACCAAGATCTCCTCGAAAGAGCATGGTGTTGATCAAGAATCTAAAAAAAAAGGACCTGGTAGGAAATCTAGCAAACAACAAAGGGATGAAAACGCCCAAAAATATGTTTCCATGGGAACTGAAAATCCCATAGAAACTTATATATTGGGTCAAAATAGTAAAGAAAAAACACACAAGGAGCAAGGGGGACGAGCATCTCTCTGAATCCCTCATACTCAATGATGAAAGTAATATCATGGAATTGTAGGGGACTGGGGCACCCCTCTAAAAATACTGCCCTGGAAGATCTTATAGATCATGAGAAGCCAGGAATTCTAATGATTCAAGAAACTAAACAAAGATTTCAAGAGATGAAACGAATTATAGATCAGCTTAGACAATACGATGGACATATATGTGAATCAAGAGGAGATTCCAGTGGAATCACCACTATTTGGAACAAAAATGTTTGGACATGCACATCCAATACTATCAACCAATTTTGGGTCAAAGTCACATTAGAAAAGCAAGCAGAGCATAAACAAATAATCATCTACAATATTTATTCATCGAGCCATTTCAGAGATAAAGAGCAATGCTGGGCCACTCTATAAGAAGACATCGATGCAGAAGACAACAACAATATCATTCTTGGGGGAGATCTCAATCTTATATTACATTCCAATGAGAAAAGATGAGGTATCTTTACATTTGATCCTTACAAAGAAAAGCTGGAAGACATCATGCAAGAGTACGATTTAGTTGATATCATTCCAAAAAACCAGAGATACACTTGGAATAATCGTAGACTAGGAAAAGACAACATAATGGAGCGGCTTGATAGAATTTTGATAAACACCACTCTCCTCTCTGAGTTCTCCATAGCTTATGCTGCAATTCTTCCATATTTGGCATCTGATCACTACCCACCAGCATTGTCCTTGAGACACACTGTCCTTTGGGGCCGTTTCCTTTTAAATACAGCTCCCTATGGCATAGCAATCCAATTGTGGATTAGATTGTTAAAGCAGCCTGGCAGCATCACATAGAAGAATCATCGGGGTTCATTTGGGAATGTAAAATGAAAAATACAAAACATGCCTTGAAGGACTGGGTGAAGCAGCATTATAAAGAACTAGAAAATGCCAAAGTTGAACTAAAAAATAAATTGAAAGAAAATCACAGAAAAATAGAGGAGAATGGGCTCTCCCAAGAGGATAAAGCACTAGAAAGCGATTTATATTATCAGCTATATCGTGTTAATAGAGAAGAAGAGTAGAAGTGGAGAATAAAGTCAAGACAGATTTGGCTTCAAGGAGGAGATAAAAATTCTGCTTTCTTCCATAAGCAAGAAACTTTAAGGAAAGTCAGAAATAATTTCACCATGATCAATGATGAGGAAGGCCGCCCTCAAAAAACCCAAGAAGATATCAAACAAACAGCCTCAGACTATTACAGCTCTCTCTTAACAGAGATAAAGGAAACAAAGGATTATTCAGATCTCCTACAGCACATGCCCAAAGGAATCAGTGAGGACATCAATGCAGATTTGACCAAAGAAATTAATGAAGAAGAAATACAAAATGCCATTTGGGCGCTTCAGCCAGATAAAGCCCCAGGTCCAGATGGCTTCCCAATCTGTTTCTATAGAACATACTGGGGAACAATTAAAAAAGACCTTGTCAAGATGCTAAGATGGGCTCAGCACAATTGCAAAATAGGAGGGTTTACTAATGCCACCCATCTTTTCCTTATTCCTAAAGAAAATCAACCTTTGTCCTTCTCTCGTTTTCAACCCATATCTTTGTGTAACTCATCTTACAAAATATTGACTAAAATCTTGGCCACATGCCTTAAACCTGTCCTCCCCTCTCTCATTTCTGAAAATCAAGGGGTTTTTTTGGCCAATAGACAAATCTCGGACTCCATCCTTCTTGTCCAAAAGGCTATACATTCCAGTCAAGCAAGAAATGAGAAAGGCTTCATCTTAAAGTTAGACTTAGCCAATGCCTTTGACCAAGTCAGACACTCTTTCCTTTTTGCTGTTCTAGAAAAAATGGGATTTTCCACATCCTTCATCAACCTTATTAAAGCCCGCATCACAAGCCCTTGGATCTCCCCTCTTATTAATGGTAGACCTGGACCCTCCTTCCAATCTACTCGAGGACTAAGACAAGGTTGTCCACTTTCACCTTATATTTTTATACTGATGGTTGAATCCTTCAGCAGAGCTCTGGATTTCAACCTTCATATGGGCCTCATCACCGGAATTAAATTTGATAATGGAGTCAAGAACATCAACCATTCTCAGTTTGTTGATGATACTCTTTTATTGGGGGGAGCCTCAAATATCATAGCCAGTCGCTTGAAAACTCTCCTAGATAAATACATGAGCTATTCAGGAGGTTTGATAAATTACCACAAGATCTGTATATATGGGTGGAACGCCTCGGCACAAACTCTTTATAGGATTGCTAATACTTTTGGAGTTCCATGTAAGCTGGATTGGGAGCATTTTACTTATCTGGGCATGCTAGTGAGTGCCAGAAACCTGAAAGAAGCAGCTTAGGAATTTATTATGGATAAGATGAAAAGGAAGGTGTAGAAATGGGGAACCTCTTGGCTTAATCCAGTAGGGCGCCTAATACTTCTTAAAGCAGGTCTCTCTTCCCTGCCCTTGTACTGCTTTACACTCTTGCAAGCCCCTGCCAACTTTCATAATAAAGTGGATGCTCTCCTTCGTCACTTTCTTTGGCAAGGAGGGAGAACAGAGACAAAAAAATATAATTTAGTAAGTTGGAAGCATGTCATTCAACCGCATGCGAAATGAGGGCTACGAATCAGATCTTCTAAACTTCTAAACCTTGCCTTTGCTGGCAAACTTGTTTGGAGATTCGTAACTGGCAAGAATGCTTGGTGGAAGATAGTACTAGAAAAAAAATATCTTGGCTTCCAAAGGCATCAACTTTTGGAACATGAACTCCCTAACAGAGCGTGCTCAAAAATCTACAGGATGTGTAAGAAAGCCATACCATTTCTTGAAAAAAATACCTCCAAAGTGCCCAAAGGCGATAGCCACATTAGAATTGGGGATGATAAAATAATGGGGCAACAACCCATAAGTCGATGGCCTGGTACACAGCAGATTCTAATTTTTTTTAATAACACAGGGATTCAAACTCTGGATCATATCTCTCAATGGGATGCCCACTCTCATACCTGGAAAGGCTGGACCTTCCCATGCATTCCTGTAGATATAGCGATCAGCCTCATCAATCTGCAAGACCATCTCCATGGTATAGCACCTTCAAAACGCTTCGGTGCTGATGATTTTCAATGGGATCCTTCAGGTACTATCTATACTATTAAAGCTGCCTACCATCAAATTTGCAACATCGATTTTCCCATGTCTATTTGGGCGCAGTGGAGACTAGTTTGGAAGGTGGAGTCTCTTCCAAAAATTAATTTTTTTCTATGGATCCTCCTAAGAGGGAATGTCCTCACCTCTGAGAACCTTAAAAAGCAAGGAATAAACGGACCATCTCGCTGCCCAAACTGTCAATCAGATGAAGAGACAAGTCAACATCTTTTCATAGACTGCCCCTTTGCCATAGCTTGCTGGAAGGAAGCTTTCCAGAGCCACAATCTCCCTTGGGCACCTACCACTAGCATCTTTGAAGCACTGCAAATATGGAAAAAAAGCTATCCGTGGAAAAAAAAAAAACAAATAAATTGCTTGAAGGGTTTGGAATGCCTTGCCTTGTACTCTTCTATGGAACATATAGTTGGCAAGAAACCACGTGGTCTTCAAAGATAAAGAAACCAGCGTCAGAAAGCTCTATAACAAATCTTGGAGTCTCAATTTGGAAACTCTATCCACGAAATGTCAAGGGCAATTAAACACGCTGGACCTCCATGTTGAAGAAAGAAATTACATAGGGTATCTTCTAGACAGAAACAACATAGCAAAAAAAAGAAGTAATCCCAGTAGAAGAACCAACTTCAGGTATAGCTGGAAACTCAAGATGAAAGATGAGGAATTTGCAGGATGGCTCTGGAATTGCAATACTCATTATCTTTTTTTCGATGGAGCCTCCAAGTCCAACCCGGGAATGGCTGGGGCTGGAGGAATCATTTGTAATGGTAATGGTGATGTTTTAATTGAATATGAATGGGGACTGGGTACTTTATCCAATAAAAAATCAGAAGCATTAGCTCTCTATCAAGGTCTGCTACAGCTATAGAGACTTGGCATAAGCACAGTAGTAATTATTGGAGACTTGGCCATTGTAATTAGCTTGATGGTTCACAACAGAAAATCCCCCAACTTGATTCTACAAAAAATCATAGGGCGATGCCAAACTCTTGATCACCAGATGAAAGGAAACCTCCTTTACCATCTTCTACGCTCTCTCAACAAAGAAGAGATGAACGGGCAAACAGAGCATTTCTTCATAATGTTGGAAACCTTCGATGTAATGGCTCTGATCAACATTGTTTCTTGCCATGAAAAGATTTATACTCCTTTGCAGGTTCATCTCACATCGAATCTCCTCCCTCGGACTTCGAAAACCCATGCCCAACTCTATTTCAAAGCCTCTTAATACAACTATAAGTCCTTTTGCTACGATTCCCACGGATGTAAATCATGCAAAATCTAACTCTTACTCCCTCTATGACGCTCTTTTAATCTCCGTGCACCTTCCTGTTCAGTTCCTTTCTCGTGATCAATCAACTGCTTTCAACCATCAATTGACCACTTTCAACCATCAATCGATAGCTTCTCACTCCCTCGATCTCTGTTCAACCCATGTTCACCTCAATATCTTATGTGCCTCTGTTTTCCCAAACAGTGTTTATCAGCTCCACAGGTTTTTTTTATCCAACATCCATGTTATGATGTCAAGTAAAAGTTTGGAAAAAGAACAAAATATTGAAATGGGTGAAGACCTCAATGGGCGGAAAATTCATCACACACTGAAAAATAAAAAATGAAATGCAAATTCTGTTATTTATTATTCCATTTTGTAAGACTTTACACCAATTCTTCCTTTCACATAGTGAAGAAAGCTGGATGTAAAAAGGAAATTGGCACCAAACACATCTATAATTAGCCCACCTCTTCCCAACACTATCTTGTAAAATTGGAGCTTAGACTCTTATACCCTTTTTGAATACTAATCAGCACCCGATTTTGTGAAAAAAAAAAATATGAACCCACATGGTATGATATTTCTCCCCAAGTGAAGCCCATGTGGTTTGATCGTGGTCCAATATTTAACCGTTGAATATAAAGGTTGGTGTTGTTTGACTATATATGACTATTAATGTTAATCAATAGTAATAATAGAGGATTGTGTTTGACCAAAAATGAAGAGTGATGATTGTGTTTGACCAAAAATGAAGAGTGATGACAGTGAAATATAGTTGAGCATAGTCAACCGTGAAATATAGTCGAGCATAGTCAACCACATTAGTAAAAGTGGTTGAATAATTTTGTAATGTCACATCGTGACATTTGAATGGATTGTAATACAATGTAACATTGTGATAATGTTTGTCATAATGCGACAATGTTTGTAACATTATGATGATGGATCCATTTCTAATCTATTATAATGTCACAATAATAATAATAATAATAATCAACATTATTAATATTAATATTGATATTATTAAACATTTTAAAGCCTTGATTGTGACTAACCAAGGATGACCTTAAATGACTAAGGTTGAGAATGTTTGACATTGGCCAACCATGGTTGGATATAATTGAATATGGTTGAGTTATGTTAACTCTTTAACTCAAGACGACTATGAGTGAACAAGATTGAGTATTGTCAAATATGGTAAAGGTAGGAATGACTAAGTTTGATCATGGTCAACTATTAATATTATATTCAATAATAATAATAATAATATATTCAACTTCATGCTTCATTATTATTATTCAACCATATTATTATTATTATTATTATTATTATTATTAGCGAACTTTATTAATATTAATATTATTATTTTTATTAAGCATTTTAAAATATTGATTCTGACAAACCAAGGATAACCATAGTTGACTAAGGTTGACATTGTTTGACTTAGCTAATCATGGTTGACTATTAGTGAATATTGTTCAACTTTATTAATGTTAATATTATTTATATTAAACATGTTTAAATCTCGACTATGTCTAATGAAGGTTGACCTTGCTTGACTAAGGTTGACAAAGTTTGACTTTAGAAAACCATGGTTTTTTCTAAATGAATATGGTCAATATAAATAACCTTATTATTATTACTATTATTTAGTTTTATTAATATTAATGTTATAGTGTTAACCAAGTTTGATCATGGTTAAATATTAATATTATATTCATTAATAATCATAATATGTTGAAATTTGCAACAAGACACATTGAAATTGTCATCTAGAAATAAAATACAGAAAATGACACCCAAAAATGGCTACCATGTGAGCCTTTTGATTTAATTATCCCTTAACTAAATTGAAAGTAATTTTCAATTTCATCTCATAACAACTTGTATGAGTTAACTAAGTGAGATAGACTTAGTTAGCTCAAGAATTTTGATTTGAGGATGAAAGGTGAGGCATGTAGAGTGATTCTATTATTTTGGGGGTCCAGTTGTAGTTAATGCACTAGTGTGGTGTGAGTGTAATTAGTTAAATCAAATTAATTGAGTTAAAATAAATTTAACTAGTTCTAACCAAGTGATGAGCTAGTGAGAGGTCCAGTGAATTAAATTAGACTTAATTCACAAGTAGTGATCTATCAGATAGTTGATGATTCACTAATAATAGCTTCATGCATGTCATTTCTGATTAAGACCTAGTTGAGACATAGGTTAAAGGGAAGATAACTATTAGTTGTATTATTAGAAAGTTGCCCGAGTGCAATTATAAAGTCATGGGAATCCCAAGATGGATTGCGCAATAATGGAAGGTTGATTATCCTATTTTATAGGGATTAATTGCCTAGGGATTGCGTGAGCAAGGCTAGGCTAAGCAGTGGCTAAGAATTGGCTAAGTGTTGGTCAATTTTGCCTGAGAATTGCTAGTCAGTTTTGAACAGGATCAGGGTGAGATGAGCAATAGAGTGTAGGATTTTTGTGGTGTGAGAAATCATTTTATTGTTTCATGATCCTTTGACTATGTATAATACATGATAGAGTGGTTTTGTTCAAGTGCTTTCCCAGATACATCTAGTGTTGTGTGATTGATAATTTCCTTTCTCTTACTTGCATGTGATTGAGCGATCATGTTTTATATTCTGCAAATATAGTAGAAGGATTCAATATCTTGTTTTAGTATATTACATGACTAGATTAAATCCATTGTTATAGAGTTTCTATATAATTTCTACATAATAATAGTAGTAGTAATAATAATATCAACCTTATTATTATCATTACTATGATTCAATGTTATTAATACTAATATTATCATTATTAAACATTTTAAAATATTATTTGTGACCAACGAAGGATGATATTAGTTGACTAAAGTTGAAAATGTTTGACTTTCGTCAACTATGGTTGACTATAATTGAATATGGTCATGTTATGTTGACTCAAGACAACTATGAGTGAACAAGGTTGACTATTGTTAAATATGGTAAACATAGGGTTGACCAATTTTGATCATGGTTAACTATTTAAAACTTGAAAATAAAGGTTGAATTTGTTTAAATATGTCTATCTAATATGGTTGAATATGGTAAGTTATTAATATCAAGAAATACAATTAATATGTGATTATGTTTGACCAAAGCTAGAGAATGTTGATTTTCAAATATATTCAAACACAATCGAACATAGTCAAACACAATTGAATATATTCAAGAACATTAGTAAATATGGTTGAATAAATTTGTAATGTCACATTGTGACATTGGAGAAATTGCAATGTAGTGTAACATTGTGACAATGTTTTTCAAATTGCAATGCTTGATAGATTTATATAGCATTCCAACATCACAACATGTTTACTTATTAATATTAATCAATAATATTAATAGGTGATTAAGATTGACCGAAGTTGAACTTTGTTGATTGCTAGACATAAATGAATATAGTCAACCTCAATAGTAAATATGGTCGACCAATTTGTAATGTCGCATTGTAATGTTGGATAAATTATTTAATGTAACATTGCAACAATGTTTGTCAAATTATGATGTTGGACAGATTTATGTATTATTTGTCACAATATTAATAATAATATTATTATTATTATTATTATTATTATTATTATTATTATTATTATTATTATTCGATCAAGGTGGCTCTAGGGACACACGGGACAAACAGGGCTAAGGAAAGCTTAAAAATTAAAGTGACGGAAACATGGAAAACTCAGTTTCAATTTTAATATCTCGTCATCCTGA
The DNA here is from genome assembly GCA_034641835.2 of Pinus albicaulis. Classification (NCBI taxonomy): domain Eukaryota; kingdom Viridiplantae; phylum Streptophyta; class Pinopsida; order Pinales; family Pinaceae; genus Pinus; species Pinus albicaulis. The sequence continues at coordinate 77,027,471 of CM076578.1, forward strand.
TTGTAATAGTATGAATGGTTCATCAAACCGAGTTCGTATATGAAAGTTAGAGATGGTCAAAGTTCTAAGGTTGACTTGGTGATGTGGCAGGTTAAGGAGGACACAATTTGGAAGAAATCCAGCCATGGGATTCCAGTGAGCTCCAAACAATTTTTGGGTGAAATTGTGGGATACTTAAAATGTTTCCTATAGGTCAAAAACTGGAAAATTTAAAAAGGGTAGTTGGTTTAAATGAAGACATGAAAATTATATTTTTGGAGTGGCGAGCCACCAAGCCCACCACCCCTGGTCGATGTTCCACCGTATGTGTGTGTGTGTGTGTGTGTATTAAGTGTTAAACATGGTGGGGCCAACGGCCATGACCACACCACCCTAACCACCCATGGAGTCACACCAAATATATGTTGTATAATGTTACCATTAGAGGCAGATGGTACCAGTGGGGGTCAAACCCACTCGACCCACACGGTTGGCCCCCACACGAGCAGCACCACAAAACATGCCAAAATAAATTAAATGCTCCATCAATGTTACGTTTTAAAACAAATGCACCCACCTTTAACCTTTAGTTAATGAAATAGTTAATAAAAATAAATGCAAGTTCCAAAATGAGGAGGGTCATGATTGATCACCCGACCTCCATTTAACAAACCTCTTTTTTTTACCATTACGCCCAATGGAATTTTTTGTCAAGTCCACCCCTCATATTTAAAAAAAAAAATCATTCACACAGTGCGCACAGGGGGCAACCAGACCATGGTACGCACTTCGAGATAGAGAATATTCCTTTGGTGCCCAAAGATTCTTTGGGAGGTAAATTTATTTTTGTCAAAATGCATTCAGGTTTGCAGTCATTTTTCTGTGATTTTCGCATGGAAGATAATGGCAAGGCCAGAATCGTGCTTTGAGCTACAATTTTTCAGATTCCCAGCTGAGGAGAATCTTCAGGAATCTTGAGGGAATATTTCAAATTCCTTGGAGGCCGAAATTTTCTGGTGTCAGAATGAGGTCAACTTTATACTCATTCTTCTCAGAATTTCATAATGATCTCAATGGTTAGATAAAATACCTATTTTGAGTTGCATATTTTCATATTCCCTATGGGGAAGCATCTTTGAGGAACCTAAGGTGATATAAATATATATATATATATATATATATATATATATATATATATATATATATATATATATATATATATATTATGTGTTAAATATATGAGCGAATTCCGCCACAATTACACCCACCCTAACCACCCGTGGAGTCACACCAAATATTGTTCGTATAATGTAAAGCTTGAGTAACATGGTACTAAGAATAACCCGCTCGGTCGACGCGTTGGTTCCCACGCTGCGCACCAAAAAACATGCCAAACTAAATTAAATGTTCCATCAATGTTACGTTTTTAAAACAAATACCCACTTTTAACTTAGTTAATGAAACAATAATAAAAAAGAAAATGTCTCCAAAATGAGGGAGGTCGTACTGATCACCCAACTCCATTGACAACCTCTTTTTTTACCATTACATTTTTTTTACCATTACGCCCAATGGAATTTTTGGAATTCTTATTGAAAACCCCTCTATATTTAAAAAATCAAACACATACATGACAGGGGGCACTTGCATCATGGTACGCACTTCGAGATAGAGAATATTCCTTTGGTGCCCAAAGATTCTTTGGGAGGTAAATTTATTTTTGTCAAAATGCATTCAGGTTTGCAGTCATTTTTATGTGATTTTCACATGGACGATAATGGCAAGGTCAGAATAGTGCTTTGAGCTGCAATTTTTTACATTCCCAGTGGAGGAGAATCTTCAGGAATCTTGAGGGAATATTTCAAATTCCTTGGAGGCCGAAATTTTCTGGTGCTAGAATGAGGTCAACTTTATACTCATTCTTCTCAGAATTTCATAATGATCTCAATGGTTAGATAAAATACCTATTTTGAGTTGCATATTTTCATATTCCCTATAGGGAAGCATCTTTGAGGAACCTAAGGTGATATAAAAGGTTCTTGTAGCCCCAGAATTCCACTTTGTCAGAATTTAGAAATTGGACACCAGATTTTGTACTATTCGATGCCACGAATTTAATGGTGTATTCAAATTTCCAATTGACCATTTCATTTTTCGACCACTTTTCAATGTGGAGTTGCAGGTGTCAACATTCAATGTGTGAGCAGTCATTTTTAGCATATTCGATGCCACGAGACTGATGCTACAGCCAGATCCAAGATTTTATCGTCCTTTTCTTCAGATAGCTCCAAGATGTGAGGTATTTGTAGTGTGATAATGTACTTATTTGTCTCTTTTCTATGATATGCACTCTGTTGCACAGATCCCTGTTTGATGTTTGATGTGGGATGTTGTTTTTTTCTTAATGTGAGATGTAATTTCTATCATGGATTTGTTTTATGTTGTTTGAGATCCCTTATTTCCATGTTCAGTGGGATACACTTAGTCATCATTGAGTGAGATTGTCATGTTGATAGGAGTCCTTTTTGTGAATGAGAGTTCTTGTAGTTGAACATGTCGTGAAGAGGCCCAACCACTCCTGCGTGAGGGAATTTTCCTTGTATGACAGAGAAAATACCATCCATGTACATCATCACTATTTCTAGCACTTAATGCAGCAACCTACACCATCTTGACACTGAGGCCCTAAGACATAGTCCCTCCTAGAAAAACTTCATTATCAATATCTTATGTTGTTAATGCTTGTTATGTTCCTCTTATTTAAAACATGAAGATATGTTCATTTATTTTCATTAATGTTTTTAATGAAATGTAACTCTAACACATTAGCCGACGTAAAAGGTCTTACTTTAAAGGGTAGAAAAATTTACCTGGATCAACAGGTATCAGAGCGGTCTTCTTGTTGATGTGAACCACAAGCATGAACCATTTAATGTGTAGCAATGGAGGATATCAAAGACATGTACGAGACCATGCTCAAGGTGTCTAAGAAAGCGGACATGTTGTATGAAGCTTATGAGATACAAGTAGAGGATAACACTGAGTTTAAAACACTTCTACAAGAAGAGAAGGAGGATAAGCAGGGATTGCAGCTTCAATTGCAAGCCACGACAGAGGAATTGGAGAAATTGAAGTGCAACGACGAAAGTCTCCAAGAAGATCATGAGGAATTTAAGACACTTCTACGATAATAGAAGGAGGAGAAGAATCAATTGAAACTTCATCTACAAGCCACGACAGAGGCCTTGGAGGAAGTGAAGCACAATGAAGGCTTAGAGATTCCCTCTTCACATATTTAAAAATCGACAGTTGAGGTGAAAAATTGTGATCATTCTTCAGTTTCATCTTTATATGCTATTATTTATATTGGAAATCTGTAGATACCTATGATAGGAACCGTCATGAGACTCCTTACCAGGATGGGGTACAAAGGAGGAGGACTTGGCATTCATGGCCAAGGCATAACTCAACCATTGGAGGTTGTGAACATACCTCGCTATGTAGGTTTGGGATGTAGTGAAGGAGAATCTTTGAAGGTGTTAAAAGCCTCCATGACATTGTGGAAACTATCGAGTTGAGAGAATGATGGGAAAACTTCACCATCATCTTATGGCAGTGCATATTGCAGAGAGAAAGCTGAGGCAAGCTGTCATATCCATAATGACACCAGAGGAAGACATACATTTTTGAACTCATCAAGAGAAAAGAATTATGGGAAAACTTCACCAACATCGCATGGAAGTGCATGTATCAATAGAAGATTCGAGACAAGCTCTCATTACCATGATTGCACGAGAGACCACTAGGGAAGGTATAACAAGTCTCGATATTCGAAAGTTCATTTTGATTATAGGCATGTTGCTAATCATGAACGTAAATGATGGAATAATAAAACTTGTCTTTTTTGTGGTTTACGTAATCATGTCATTGTTGAGTGTTGGAAAATCATGGCAGCACAAAGGAGGATGAGGCATGAAAAGCCTTCTCCACAACAGAAAAAGAAACTGGTTAAGAAATTTTGGAGAAAGAATACCTTTTTCATCCATTGCAACCAAAGTGGCCATCAAAGAACAACATGCTCTAGGCTCCATCCAGAGCAACACCTTAAGGACAAAGCGTCGTTGCATGAAACAATTGAAACAAATGTTTCACAAGAAAACGTGGCAGAGGGAGATGATCTATTCATTTTGATAAGTGAGAGATGGTTTTTCTAGATGTGGTAGTGTGTCATGGCCTTATTTGTAAATCATATGTTGAATTTTTAATTGTAAAAGTGATGATGTGTGTTTTCCATCACTTTTTAAGAAATAATGTTGTCTTTGGCCTTGTAGTGAGAGCGAGATTATTATTGATTGCATTTTGATGTAATATTGACCACCGAGTATGTGTTATAAACTCGTGGCAAGTATAGAAATGTTTGGGTCACAGTTGGTCATATTTGAGCATGTAATTTGAAAGATATTATAGTATAGATTTGCAGAGGATGCAGATGTTAGTTCATCGCTTAAGGATCTGAAGAACAAAGGTGAAGGAGATGGAAGGGTGACCCTTTCAGGACACTTATGGTGTAGACATAGTCATAAGCAGATGTAGATTATTATTGATGATTTTGGAGGACCAAAAGCTCCTCAATGGGGAGGAATGATCTAGGTGGCTCCAGAGACACAGATGGCACAAAGAGGGATTATAAAGATAAAAAATTAAAGTGATGAAAACATGGAAAACTCAGTTTCAGGTTGAATATCTCGTCATCTTGGTCGCAATGGTGCAAGTGGTTCATCAAATCGAGTTCGTATGTGAAAGTTAGAGCTCGTAAAAGTATTAAGGTTGACTTGGTGATGTGGTAGGTGAAGGAAGACACAATCTGAAAGAAATATGGCCACCAAATTTTGGTGAGCTCTCGAAAATTTCTAGGCGAAATTATGGGATATGTAAAATGTCTCGTATGGGTAAAAGATTGGAAAATTTAAGAAGGGAAGTTGGTTTAAATTAAAATAGAAACATTATATTTTTGGGGTGTTTGGCCACCAAACCTGCCACCCCTGGTCGATGTTCTGCTATATATATATATATATATATATATATATATATATATATATATATATATATATATATATATATATATATATATAAAGTGTTAAACATGGTGGTGTCGGCGCCCATGACCCTGCCGCCCAACCACCTGTGGAGTCACACCATATATATGGTGTATAACGTTACCACTAAAGGTGGATGGTGTTGGCAGGGGTTGTACTCACTCGGCCTAATTGGTCGGCCCCTAAGCAGGTGGCACCACAAAACATGCCAAACTAAAAAAAATGAGTCATCAATGTTACGTTTTAAAACAAACATGCCCACCTTTAACCATTAGTTAATGAAATGGTTAATAAAAATAAATGCGGGTTCCAAAATGAGCAGGGTGGGGATTAATCACCCAACCTCCATTTAAAAAACCTCTTCTTTTACCATTGTGCCCAAAAAACTTCATTGTGAAGTTCACCCCTCATTTGTTATAAAAATGCATTCACACAGTGCTCACCGGGGGTAGCTAGAATCGGGCACGGAGATCGAGGCAAAGGAGGCAGAATGATGTAACACAGTTCGAGTCAAAGAATATTCCTTTGATGCCGAAAGATTCTTTGGGAGGTAAAATTTCTTTTTTTCATAGTGCATTCATGTTTACAATCATTTTTCTCATATTTTTGCATGGAACGTAATGGTGAGGTCGGATTTGTGTTTTGAGTAGCAGTTTTGTGGATTCCTAGTGGAGGTGAATGTTTAGAAATCTTTAGGGAATCTTTTATATTCCTTAGAGGCCAAAATTCGCCAATGTCAGAATCAGGTCAAATTTATACTTATTATTCTTAGAATTTTACAATTATCTCAATGGTGACATTAGATTCTTGTTTTGAGTTGCATATTTTCAAATTCCCTATGGAGCAGAACCTTTGAGGAGTCTAGGGGGGATCTAAAATATTCCTGTAGCCCCAAAATTCCACTTTATCAAAATTCAGAAATTTGACTGTTGATTTTGCACTATTCGATGTCATGAATCTGATGGTGTATTTAGATTTTCCATTTGACCATTCCATTTTTCGGCCACTTTTCAAAGTGGATTTGTAGGTGTCAGTGTTCAATGTGTGGGCTATTGATTTTATGATATTTGAGGCCACGAGATTGATTTTTGTGAAACTAGCTCCAAAAAAAGAAGAAAAGAGATGTCAACGCCTTACAAATAAGCCACTTGAAGGGGGAAACCTCCAATACATTACATGAATGAACAATTCTTGGATGATACAAATTAAAAAACCTCATTTCTATATATCAAAGTCCATGGGGCCATAATGTAATCTTAGTGGGGCCACAATGTAATCCTAGCTGACATAACAATAATAATTTGGGGTCACAATAATAACAATATCAGGGTTACAGGGGTACAATAATAACAATAAGGGGGTTACACTGACAACAATAAGGGACTATACTAGTAATATAGGGACCTAACATGCCCCTCTCCTTCAAAAAAGTGTTTTCCACAATGCCTCAGTAGCTCTGGGTGCTTTTGTATAAAATTCTCATCCTCCCATGTAGAATCTTCAGTGGGTAAGTTCTTCCACTTGATGATATACTCTGAAATTAATCGATTTTGTAGCTGTCAAGTTCTTGTTTCTATGACCACTTCGAATTCCAATATGGTTTTTCCTTCCTCATCAAGTTCTATCAATATTGTTTGAACTGGAATATTTTCACCTATAACCTTCTTTAAGCATGAAACATGGAAAAATGGATGCACTCGTGAAGAAGAAGGAAGCTCCAATTTCTATGCCATAGTACCAATATTTTGAAACACCTTTTAAGGACCATAGTACTTTGGCGATTATTTATTATCATTCTTAGCTTTCTTGATGGACACGCTTTTTGTATGGTTGTAGCCATAAAAATACCCAGTCTCCTACATCAAAACTTTTGTCACTGCGATGTTGATCTGGCTATTGTTTCATTCAATTTTGTGCCAAATTCAGGTTATCCTTTAAGAGCTGGAGAACTTTTTGTTGATGCTCGATGTGAACTTCCACTACTTTAACCTTCGAATTTTCTCTTAAATATGATGTGATGGACGGTGGATGATATCCATAAAGTGCCATAAATGGGTTCATTTTTTCTATAGTATGGAAGGAAGTGTTATACCACCATTCAGCAAGAGGTAACCACTTGACCCATTGTTTTTGTTTATCAGATACAAAACAACGAAGATATCCTTCCAAAAATTTATTTACTATCTCAGTTTGACCATCGAATTGAGGATGATAATATGAGCTATGAGCTAATTGATTACCCAAACAAGAAAATAACTCTTTCCAAAAATTTCTAGTAAAAATGGGATCTCTGTCGCTCACAATAACCCTTGGGTTTCCATGTAGCTTTTGAATTGTGTCCATAAATGTAGTAGCAAATGTACTTTATTTAAATGGATGAGATAATGCACAAAAGTGTGCATACTTGGTAAGTCTATCAACTACCACCGTGATGACACTCTTTCCTTCAGACTTAGGTAAAATTGTGACAAAATCCATTAAAATCTCCTCCCAACATTGACTTGGAAGGGATAAAGGTTGTAGAAGACCCAGGGTATTAATTGTCTCAACTTTATTCTGCTAGAAAATCAAACATTCCACCAGAAAATTTTGAATATCAGATTTAAGGCCATCCCAAAAAAAATCTTTATTCTCCTTGTGGTAAGTTTTTAAGAATCTTTAGTGTCCTCCTAAAGGAGAAGTTTGAAATTCAAAAAGAAGCTTTTGTTTTAGTTGGGAATTCGTACAAAGATATAAGTGATCTTTGTACCATAAGGAATAATTTTTCCAACTAAATGTATCAGATGTACTAGGATGTTGCTCCAAATTTTGAATGAGCGTCCACACTTCTTTGTCCATCTTCCATTCATCCCTTGCTTTGGTTATCCAATCTGGTTGGATAATAGAAATGGCATAAAGAAATGCTTCCACCTCTTCATTCTTTCTTGAGAGTGCATCTACAACAACATTTAGCTTCCTTTTTTTGTAGATTATTTCAAAGTCATAACCCAACATCTTTGTGACCCAATTTTGTTGCTCTTCTAAAGATATTCTTTGTTCCAAAAATTGTTTAAGACTATCATGATCAGTTTTTACCTTGAAGTGTCTTCCCATTAGGTAAGTTCGCCATTTCTTTAGTGCATGCAGTATTGCTAACATTTATTTCTCATAAATAGCTTTATTTAAATACTTTAATTTGATTGGAAAACTTTCAAAAGAAATTGGTTTTCTTTCTTGCATTAAAACAACACCAATTCCATTTCCTGAGTCATCACATTCCACAATAAATGTTTTTGTGAAGTCTGGCATAGCTAAAATTGGTGCTAGGCACATTGACTCTTTAATATGTTCAAAGGCCTTAGTTGCTTCAGGAGTCCATGAAAATCCATCTTTCTTCAATAATGTTGTTAGAGGTGCTGCTATTCTCCCATAATTCTTAACAAAATTGCGATAATACCCTGTTAACCCTAGAAATCCTCGCAACTGCTTTATGGTTGTGGGGAATTTCCATTCTTTAATGGTTTTAATTTTGTTAGGGTCTACCTTAACACCCTCGTGAGATACAATATGACCCAGATATTCCACCTCTTGTACTCCAAAGAAACATTTGGATGTCTTTGCATATAATTGTTTCTCCTACAATAGTTTGAGCACCCTGTCAACATGTTGAACATGCTCCTTCCAAGACCTACTGTAGATTAGTATATCATCAAAAAATACTAGCACAAATTTTCTAAGGGTTCGAAAATGGAATTCATCAAGCCTTGAAATGTAGAAGGTGCATTGGTAAGGCCAAAAGGCATGACCAAAAATTCATAATGACCCTCATGAGTTTGAAATGTTGTTTTCGGAATATCTTCAGTCTCCATTCTAATTTGATGATATCCTGAACAAATATCCAACTTGGTAAAATAAATTTCTCCATGTAATTCATCCAATAAATCATCAATCACAGGAATTGGAAATTTATCTTTAATGGTGAGCCTATTGAGCACCCTATAATCTGGACACATGCTCCATGATCCATCCTTCTTGTGTACTAATACTACAGGAGTAGAGAAAGAACTTTGACTAGGTTGATTTATACCAGCCTCTAACATTTCTGCAATCATACGTTCAATTTCACTCTTTTGGACATAAGGATATCCATAAGACCTGATGTTTGGAGGAACACTTCTCAGAATCAAATGCATAACATGATCATTAGCACGAATAGTTGGGAGTCTTTTGGGAGTTTCAAAAACCTTGGAATGATTGTCCAAGACTTTTTGAAGATTTGTAGAAATAGATGATTTTGATGTTGGAACTTCTAGTTAGCATAATTGTGCAAGTACGCCTCGTTGTTCTTTATTTAGAATCTTTTTGATGATATTCGAGCTTATTATCTTTCCTTGCTTCCCTGAAATACCCCGTAATTCAATTTCCTTTCCTTCTCAAAAAAATTTCAAGAAAAGTTCTTGAATATTAAAAGCTACCGTCCCCAAAGATTGTAACCATTGTACTCCTAGTACAAAATCAGCACCTCCGATAGGAATGGAAGGCATTAGACTTTTAAATACATATTCCCCCATGGTTAGCTTGACATTTATGGCATTTTCTAGAGAAATTTATGGTTCCTCCATTTGCAACCATCACTTGACATTCTGGTGCTAGATATAGGAAACAATTCAATTCCTTGGCTACCTTACAATGAATAAAATTATGGGTACTACCTGAATCAATCAACACTATTACCTTTTTCTTCTTGATATGTCCTTCTACCTTGAGAGTTTAAGGAGTGGTAATTTCTGCCAATGCATTACACGATATGGTCAGACTCATTTATTCCTCTTCTAGGGTTGGTTTCTGGTATATATCTTATTCTTGTTCATTTTCTTCTTCCTCTTCACAATCTATGTAAATTAATTTCTTCTCAACGCACTTATGACCTTTACTGTATTTTCTATCACAACTGTAGCAAAGCCCTTTTTCTCTTTTTTCTTCCAATTTTTGTGTTTTCAACCTTGTAGTTTGTGGAAATCTAGGAGTATCAACACTTCCCTCTTTATAGAAGTGAGTGGTAGGCTTCCTTGTTGCCATAATTTTACATTCAATTTTTCTTGCGAACCTGAATGCCTTCTCCAATGAATCAGGTTCCAAAACACGAACTTCATGTTGGATGTTATCCTTTAAATTACCTATGAAGAGATGAATCCTGTGTTCCTCTGGAATATCAGTTACCCTTGTATTCAATTTTTGGAAGTCCCCAATGTGCTCCGCCACTAAACCCTTTTGTTGGAGATTTATCAATTGGCTAAAGAAGGTGTTGCTCTTTGTATCCTCATAATGTGCTATCATTTCCTTTGTAAAAATTGACCAAGTGATAACTTTTTACAGGAGCAAAGCGATTGATACCATACGTATTTTGTTCTAAATGTAAAGTTGCAATGTGTACCTTTTGCATGTTTTGCACATTATTGAGATCAAAATATCTCTCCATCTGTAGTATCCATGTTATAGAATCCTTTCCATCAAACTTCCTCATATCCATTTTTGGAATATGGTGGTTCTTCCCTCCAACATTAGAGTTTATTAAATCACGATTAACATTTATTTTGTTCTCATCATGAGTTTCCTCTACTATCTTTTCACCATTAGGAAACATTCGTTCTATCAACTTTGTCAAACCTTCCATGTCTGCTTTTAGATCATTCTTCATGTTTTCCAAATTTTCATCGATCTTAGCTTCCATGTCATCCATCTTAGATTCCATGCCAGCTTCCATGCCATATATATTAGTTTCCATGCCATTATTCAAACCATCCATCTTATATTCCACACCTTTCCTCAAACCATCCATCTTAGTTTCCACGCCTTTCTTCAAAACTTCCATGTCATTTTTTTTTTCTCTTTGCGAGAGCAAAATTTGTTGCACTTGCTCTTGTAAATTTGATATGTCATGTTTCCATTCTTCGTCTTCATGAGTCATAGTAGAGCCATCTAAAGGCTTAATGGGTGTTGAATTATTTTTAGGAGGGATTTCAGAACCCAAGACTGAAATATACTCTACAATACTCCCTTGGAATCAATTCAACTTGATTCTTCAAGACTTATGCAATTTGGAAAAAACAAATACACACATTTTACTTGCTTTTAAGGAGCTCGATATTGAAATTGAATTATCTCTATATTTGTAGATCCTCAATATCCAAAATTTGGCGTTGTGTTATTCCTCTGAAGCTTCTTTCAAATGCCATAGGTCTGAATTGATTCAGATTCTTCAAGGAAAAGTTATGTCCAATCTCCCACAATGACCTAATTATGGACTGGTTCAGTAGAGTGAACTTGTACGACTTGCCATGTGCCATTTTTTGCTCCTTTGGCTCTGAAATTTATAGATAGGAAACTATAGCCCATGTACTTCCAATCGCTATTTACAGAATTCCAATCTGATTCTCAAAGAGAGAGATATGAATAGTTTCCCACGATCACCTTCTTTGAGATGAAATTAGGGAGCCTGAAAAAGACCTAACTTACCTAGATCATATCTCCGCAAATATTGCAAACCAAGCTCTATAATTTTGCGAAGATGTTCCACAAGATCTCAGATTTGCGCTCTACAAATTTTAGCTTCTGCACCTTCGTAGAAAAAAGGTTATAGCTAGAACTCCGCGATGACCTTTTTAAGTGAAATTCAGGAGCCTGCGAAAAGCCCTAAATTCAACAGATCATATTTCTGAGACTATTTTTGGCCAAGCTCTTAAATTTTGTGACAATGTTCCTTTGGATTTTGGCTTCGTACCCTAAATATTTCAGCTTCTGAACATTCGTAGAAAAAACATTATAGTGAAAATTCCACGATGACCTATCTGGAGCAGTGAAACCATAGAATCCAAAGCTTTGATACCAAATGTTGTGAAACCAGCTCCAAAAAGAGAAGAAAAGAGATATCAACGCCTTACAAATAAGCCACTTCAAGGGGGAAATCTCAAATACATTACATGAATGAATAATTCTTGGATGATAAAAATTACAAAACCTCCTTTCTATATATAGGATTCGATGGGGCCACAATGTAATCTTAGTGGGGCCACAATGTAATCCTAGCCAACCTAACAATAATAATTTAAGAGCACAATAATAACAATATGGGGGTTATGGGGGTACAATAATAAAAATAAGGGGATTACAGTAACAACAATAAGGGACTATACTAGAAATATAGAGACCTAACATTGATGGTATAGCCAGAACCAACAGTTTGTCATCCTTTTCCTTAGATAGCTCCAGGATGTGGGGTATATGTAGTGTGATCATGTAGTTATTTGTCTCTTTGCATGGTGTTGTATAGATCCATATTTGATGTTTGATGTGGGATCATTTTTTTTTCTTGATGTGAGATGTAATTTCTATCATGGATTTGTTTTATGTTGTTGAGATCCCTTTGTTGTGATGTTGGGTGGGATAATCTTAGTCACCATTGAGTGAGATTATGATGCTAATATGAGTCCTTTTTGTGAATGATATTTCTTGTAGCAGAACATCTCGTGGAGAGGCACATCCACTCTTGCATGAGGGAATTTTCCTTGTATGAAAGAGAAAATACCATCCATATACATCATCACTATTTCCAACACTTAATGGAGCAACCTACACCATCTTAACACTGAGGCCCAGAGACGTAGTCCCTCCTGGATGAACTCCGTTATCAATATCTTATGTTTCCAATGCTTTTTATGTTCCTCTTCTTTACAAAATTTAGATATGTTCATTTATGTTCATTAATTTTTTTGATGAAATGTAAGTCTAACACATAAACTGAAGTAAAAGGTCTTGGTTTAAAGGGTAGTGAAATTTAATCGGATCATTATTATTATTCAAATTTATTAATATTATTATTTTTATTATTAAACATTTTAAAATCTTGATTTTCATTGGCAATGGATGACCTTACTTGACTAAGCTTGACAATGTTTGACTTTGGGTGACCATGCCTGACTGTGATTGAATATGGTTGAGTTATGTTGACTAAGTATGACTATAAGGAACAAGGTTGAGTAATATTAAATATGGTAAACCTAGGGTTTACCATGTATGATAATGGTAAATTATTTAAGCATTGGCTATAAAGGTTGACTTTGTTTAACTATGTCTTACTAATTTTGTTGACTATGTATCACTATTTTTTTCTCTCAGGGGTAGATCCATTGAGAGGGAACACCTAGTTTTAACGGAATAACTCACTCCTATAAGGTTTCCACTCACTATCGATAGGTTTGAACATAATAGCTATAGGGTTCATCATGTGGGATTATTAGTAGATGCTAACCCCAAGGGCGTAGAGGAGAATTGAGAGTGTGACCTCCCATTTGCAAGGGGTTTTAGTGACATGCACTCAACCAGTTAAGCTAAACCTCGGGGATTATGTATGAATATTAATATTAGCTAACATTAATAATAGATGATTATGTTTAACTAAAGTTGAAGATTGTTGACCATCAAACATAGTCAAGCAAGGTTAACCACATTAGTAAATGTGGTTGACTAATTTTATAATGTCACATTGCAATGTTGGATAAATTGTAATTTAATGTAACATTGCGACAATGTTTTTCACTTTGCAAATTTGGATAGATTTCAATACCATTACAATGTCACAATATTAATATAATTATTCCTATTAGTCAACTTTATTAATATTGATATTATACTATCAAACTTTTTAAAATATTCATAATGGCCAACTAAGGATGACCTTAATTCACTAAGGTTCATAATGTTTGTCTTTTTCCAAACATGGTTGAATACAATTGAATATGGTTGAGTTATTTTGAGTAAGGATGACCATTGGTTAATAAGGCTAAGTATTGTCACATATGGTAAGCATAGATTTCACTAAGTTGATCATGGTCTATAAAGGTTGACTTTGATTCTATTTGACTATTCGTATTGATCAATAATAATGATCGGAAAATTATTATTATTATTATTATCATTATTATTATTAGTTAGCTTTATTGATATTGATATTTTTCTTATTAAACGTTTCTAAATATTGATTGTGACCAACCGAGGATGACCTTAGTTGACTAACGTTAACAATATTTGACTTTGATCAACCATGGTAGAATATAACTCAATATGGTTGAGTTATATTAACTGAGGAAAATTATGAGTGATCAAGGTTATCTATTGTTAATTATGGTAAAAATAGGCTTGATAATGTTTGATCATGGTCATATTTTTAAACATTTAATAAAATCTTTATTTTATTTGAATATGTTTGATTTATGTTGTTGACTATATTTGACTCTAAATTCTAATCGATAATATTAGTAGGTGGTTATGTTTTGTAGAAATTATACAACATGCATGTATATCTTGGATTCACCTAAACTAACAATGTACTAAAGTTAAATACTGAATCACTTCTACAAATATTTTGTGGAATTAAAAACATAATTTCGAATCACATGGAGTAAAGAAGAATCAAATCAAACACAACCCAGATAATTTCCCAAGGAAAGTTTGTTGCTCAAAACCCCACTATATTCTGTTGTATATTTAGCATGCATCATGAACCAATTACATACGAAAATATTCTCACAAGGGCCCTCCAATACTAAACTAATTGTCTCACACTCTCATACAAAAATTGACCAATACTTAGCCAATTTACTGTCTCTAGACAACCTTCCTTTCTTGTGCAATCTCTGATGAATGCAATCCCTAAAAGATAGGATTATGGCCTTCCTTGAATACGCAGCTATCATGGGAAATCCAATGGGTGGTTGGTTGCATGGGTGCAACCCAATAATCCTACAACTGATAGTAAACTTCCCTTTCACCAAGATCTCAACTAGACCTCCACTGGATCTCACATGTATGCAACTAATAATAGTAAATCCTCAGTTGCATGTGAGATCACTGATTGTGAATTAATTAATATTTAATTCACTAGATCTCTCACTATTATATCTTCAGTTACAACTAGCACAATTGGGTTTAACTCACGTAACTGAGTTAAACTGATTACCACCTGCATTAAGTAATGCACCACTGCACTTCGAACCCTGTTACAAACAGAATTACTCTACATGCCCAACTACCTCTAACTCAAAATACACTAGCTAATTAAGTTTATCACTCTCAATTAACTATTACATGTTATTATTGAGAATAAATTAAAGTTTATTTCCCATCTTAATTAAGGGATAACTAAAATAGACATGCACTAAAAATAGAACTGTGGGCCCCACCCTAATGTAGGTGCTTAATGCACTAGGCGTGGGTGCTGAAATTTTCTTGTTGAATCTCAACACTCCATCTCAACAGGAAATGCATTATCCTTCACACCGATCCTATCTCTACGGTATTTGAATTTTCTCCTGGTCAACGCCTTCATCATAATATCTACATAATGATCTTTCATGGGAATGTACTGAAGTAACATTATCCTTCTCTGTACACAATATCTAAGAAGATGGTACCATATATCTATCTGCTTGGAACTATCATGAAACACAGGATTAATCGAGAGTTTAATGCAACCTGATTATCACAATGAATCACTGTCGGATCCATCTAAGAACCAAAAAAACCAGCCAAGATCTTTCTCATCCAGATAGCCTCACATGCAGCTTGAGTTGCTGCCATGTATTATGCTTTCGCTGAACTAAGTGCCACAGATCATTGTTTCCTATTGTACCAAGAAACTAATATTGTTCCTATGCTAAAGATCCCTTCTGATGTGATCTTTCTGTCTGATGGACTACCTGCCAAATCTGCATTCATGAAGCCTTGAAGCTTCATTCCCTATGTCCATATTTACCATAGACCATACTCTGATGTGCCCCTCAAGTATCTCAATACATGCTTCCACGCCTTCCAAAAGAGCTTGGTAGGCTTAACCATAGCTTGACTGAGATGGTTAACTGTGTAGCAAATGTCTGGTCTAGTGTTCACTAGATACATTTGTGAAGCAACTAATTGCCTATAGACAGTACCATCTTCTCCCTGTCTAGATGAAGCATCCTCTTTCCTCTAATTTCCTAGAAGAGTAGTATCCATGGGTCTGCAGCTCTCCATGTGAAACTTACCTAGTATGTCCTTTGCATACTTGCCTTGAGACACAAAAATTTCAGCATCCTACTGCCATATTTCCAATCCAAGGAAATAATGAAGGAGTCCCATGTCCTTCATTTTGAACTCCCTTGCAAGGTCCTCGTTGCATGAGTGTATTAGCTACTCATCACCAGTCAAAATTAGATCATCTGAATAAAGAACAATAATCAATAGCTTAACCTCAACCACAATCTAGTGTAGGTTTACATCTTCTTCACTTTTGGTGACGTGCAGTCTGGTGAAATAGTTGTCTATTCGAGTGTACCAAGAATGGGGTGCTTGCTTCAGTCCATACAGTGCTCCTTTTAGTCGACACACATGTGACTCACAGTTGAAGATCTAAAAACCTTTAGGCTTATCTATGTACACTTCTTTCTCAATGAACCATTGAGAAACACTATTTTCACATCCATCTGATGCATGCACCAGCCCATCTGCGCTAAGAGTGCAAGGATGGATATCATGGAAGAGTACCTTGCAACAGGTGAAAAAGTCTCATCATAATCTATCCCCTTTATATGTGAGAATAAATGGGCCAAAAATCTAGCCTTTTATTCCTCCATACTGCCCATCAGCAACTTGCTTTACCTTGTAGATCCATCTCAATCAACCCACTGATTTATCAACCAGTCTTGGGACAATCTCCCATGCACTGTTCTTGATAATGGAGTCATACTCCTGAACCATTCCATCAATCCAAGTTGGTTGCTACACTCCTTCCTGAAAGAAATATGGTTCATTCACAATACATTTTCTCATAAGAGCCATATATACAGTAAACCAGTCAGGATATTGTCTCTATATGTGCTATGAAGTAAGGGCTCCTACATTCTCTATGGCAAATTAATTATCAATCTATCAGCTTCTGTGGTGTGCCTTCTATGATTTCTAATGGATGGCTTTACATGAGTGTTTTCCTCCAATCCATGATCCTCTGCATGTGGTTGATTCACATCTTGAGGCTCATCTTTGGGAACCAATAGTTCTACTTCTACACGCAAGTCCAACTCCCTCTGAAGGGACAACCGCATGGCTTTCTCCTCATAGAATTTTATATCCTGTAGCACAACAATCATTATGATGTTTGGAAAATACACTCAATAATTATGGGGTGTTTCAATGTACCCCACAAAAATCCTAATCTCAGCTGTCGGTTCCAGCTTTTTCGTGGTGTCCTCGATCACATGCACAGAAACAAATGAGCCAAAAATATTAAAGGGTGAAACATCAAGTTTCTTACCAATGAAATTCTCTTCAGGTGTACTCATGCCAAGTATCCTATGAGGACAACGGTTCTGCACAAATATCCCAGTGTTGCATGCTTCTACCAACAGATGCATCAGTAGGCCTTGATCATGCAACATCGCTCTTGTTGCACCCACGAACGTTCTATTGTTTCTTTCTGTGACCCCATTCTGCTGTGGATTATGAGGTGCTATCAGTTCTTTTATAATTCCTTCTTTGCTACAGAAGTTCTGGAATTTTTTAGAGATGTATTCTCCACCACTATCAATCCTAAGTGCCTTCACTTGCTTCCTCGACTCATTCTCCACATGTTCCTTAAACTCAATAAACTTAGAGAATGTATGATCTTTCTTTTTCATGAAGAAGGTACAGTACTTACGAGAAAATTCATTCAAAAATATTACATAGTACTTATTTTTTGTTGTCGAAGCAACAGAGAATGGTCCACACACACCTGTGTGAACTCTCTCAAGGATCCCCGAAGCTCAGTTTTCCTTCTCATGAAAGGTGGCCTTTACATATTTTCCCATCGTAAATCCCTTGCATGTGTTCGACTGCACAAGTGTGCCCCTAGGAAGACCAATAGAAATTTATTGCATGACTTTCAAGGCTTCATGGTGAATATGGCCCAATCTCTTGTGCCATAATTTTCCCTCATCCTGGCTCACCACTTGATCTGCCTTTCCCATCCTTTTTGCACAGCCATATACCTCCAACTTGTAGAGATTCTTAACTCGAATCCTTATCCTCTTGGCTTGTCCTGTTGTTTTGTGTCGCGAGAAAGCTTTTCCTTCACTAAAAAACAACATCATAGCCTCTATCTTCCAACAATGCCAATGAGACTAAATTTTTCTTCAAACCTTGTACATTAATTACATATTTTAATTAAAAGGTTTTACCTAACTGCCTCTAGAAGGTAATTTTACAAATAGCGGTAGCATTGTATCGCCCGTCATCACCCATTTCAGTATGCATATGGAGATCCTTCTCTTCCAAGTCACTGAAAATTTCCTTGTCTCCCATCATGTGAAACGAAGCACCAATATCCAAATACCACATAGATCCCAATGCACTTGACACCATGCATGCGATCAATGATAATTAAAGCTCAAATTGCAAGGAAATATCCTCACTAGCTGTAGATCCTCCAACCTTCTTCTTCTTATTCTTTTGTGCACAGTTAGTAGAAAAATTCCCATGCTCGTGACAGTAAAAGAACTTTAGCTTGGACATGTCCTACTTCTTGCCATTCTTGGACTCAGATTTGGAATGGAATTTCTTACCCTTCAACTTCTTTTCCTTGGTAGCCAAAGCACAATATTCTTCATCTTCATTCTTAGATAATAATCCATCTTTGGCGTTCCATATAAACTCCTCCTGCACTAAATCCAACCACAGTCATCCCCAATCTGACAAATTTTCCCTTCCATTGACAAAGTCTTTATAACTGTGCCAAATCTTGGGAAGTCCTAGAGAGCCAATCTCACCAAATCATCGTCATTGATAGTTATACCAATGCTCCCCAGTTCATCTTGACATTGGAAAAACATTGTTAGAAATTTTGGTATGGAGTCACCCTTCTCCATCTTGATATTCCTGAGTTTATCTTTGAGCGCCAATTTCCTATGGTCGTTGCTGCTCTGGAATAGATCTATCAAAGCCTTCCACATTGCATATGGTGTGGATTCCCCATGGAGGCTTGAGACAATGTGGTCTCGTACTCCATCCAAAAGGATCCTCCTCGCCTTTTCCACTTTCTTTTTCTAGGCATGAATATTTCCAGCATCTGTCACAGTGGGTTTAGGAACAACATTGTCAATGAATTCCTTCAAGACATTGTCTTCAAGTAATGCCTCCATACTTTCCTTCCAAGAAATATAGATTGATATGCCCTCGAGTGCATACTCCAAACTCAAGCCATTGAAATCCATTTCGATCTTGAATAAGATATAGAACCAAGAAAGTCTTTTTTGCAAATTCAATTTCTATCTAGTCACAAACTCAACTCCTTCTTCATGCTTCACAATTATGATTTCCTATGCTCTGATACCATGTAAAGATTATAAATCATGCATGTATATCTTGGATTCACCCGATCTAAAAATGTAATAAAGTTAAATATTGAATTGTTTCTAGAAATATTTTGTGGAATTAAAAACACAATCGCCAATCACTTGAAGTAAAGTAGAATCAAATCAAACACAACAGAGATAATTTCTCGGGGAAGTATTGATGCTAAAAACCCCACTATATTCTGTTGTGTATTCAACATGGATCATGAAACGATTACATACAAAACTCTTCTCACAAGATCCCTCCAGTACTGTTGGGTATGTGTTATATTCTTTCCACGAGTAGCCCCACGAGCTGTACGTTGCGTCGGGTGTAGCAGGGGAGTCACAGGGGGGGCGACAGCCCCCCCTGTCAAGGTCTGGGGCAGCGCCACGGCAAAAAATATTTTGGTATGCGGTCCCACTCATATGCGGACCCACCCATGTTTTGTGCATGAGTTTGCACATGGTTTTGGGGTACGATGGTTTTCGGCCCCTGGTATTTTGTAGATCCGGTCAAGGGAACTAAGGTTATGTTCTAATCCAGGGTTAATGAATTGGGGTTTATGTATGCTTCGGCATGTATATATATGTGTTGTAACACTAAAAGGATTATAATGAAAAATCAAGCTGGTAGTCCCGATTTGGGATCCAGGGGAAAATCTCTGTGTTTATCTGTTTTATGTTTTATGCTCTCGCTATTGTTTATTTTCTGTTATAAGATTCGTGTGTAGATAATTTATGTTCAGGGTTAAAACCTACATTTTGTATTAGAGATTTTTTAGCTTCAAGGGGACGCCTTTGCTACTGATGGTTTTTTTTTGTTCGGGCCTGAGGTAGACCCTGTTCAGTGGGAGATCTGCAGGATCGATTCTTGCTATGAAAGAAGACGATGAGCGGCGGAAAGATAGAGATCGAGAAATTTAATGGTCAGAGTTTTGAGTTGTGGAAGCTCAAGATGGAGGATCTACTGGTGGATAAAGATCAGTGGATCGAGGTAGATCCAGGTACTAAACCAACAGCAATGTCAGATGAAGACTGGAAGAAACTGGATCAAAAGGCTAAAAGCACAATATGGTTTTGTGTATCAGATTCAATATTGCTGAATGTATCTGGGGAAGCTACGGTGAAGAATTTGTGGGAAAAACTTGGGACTTTGTACCAATCTAAGTCTCTGGTGAATAATTTGTTCCCGCAGAAAAAGTTGTATAACCTGAGGATGAAGGATGGAGACTCGGTGACAGGGCATCTGAATGCCTTCAATACTGTGGTAAGTCAGCTGTCATCTGTTGATATTAAAATCTCAGATGAAGATAAGTGCATCAGTTTGTTGTGCTCTCTACCAGACTCATGGGACAGTCTAGTTATTGCAATAGGTAGCAATACAACTACCTTGAATTTTGATGACATTGTCTGAGGCTTACTGTTGGAGGACATGAGACGGAGAAATATGGAGGGTCAGAATGGAGATGCCTTATCTGTACGAGGAAGGTCCCAGAACAGAAACAAGAATGAGGTTTTGAGTGGGAGATCTAAATCTAGATGAAGATCTAAATCTCTTGGAAAGTTTGTAAAGGTGTGCTGGAAATGCGGAAAGGAAGGACACTAAAAAAAGGAATGTAGATCTAAAGCTCCTAAGAAAGGAAAGGGATCTGATGAAGCTCCTTCTGCAGAGGCAAAAACCACCTTAGATGAAGGTGGAGATGTGTATTTGGCTTCTTCTTCAAATACACATGTATATCATGAGTCATGGTTGATTGACTCAGGTGCATTCTTTAACTTCACTCCCCATAGGGAGTGGTTCTGTGAGTATGAGAAATATGATGGTAGCGATGTCTTCCTAGGGGATGATAGGAAGGCCAGAATCATCAGACGTGGAAAATTCAAGCTGAAGCTGCAAGGTGGAAGGATTAGAACACTTCCTGGTGTTCTACATATACCTGCATTGGCTAGAAATCTGATTTTTGTAAGCAATATGGATGATGCAGGTGTAAAAACAGTGTTCGAGAAAGATGCCTGCAAGATGGTTTGGAGAGCACTGGTATTAATGCGAGGAGTTCGGACTGGAACTCTGTACAAGCTACAAGGTAGCACTGTTATTGATGGGTGTAACAGTTATGTGGTTCCTGAAAATGGAGCAGAAAACTTAGCTGTCTCTGGAGAAAAGACCATGCTATGGAATCAAAGGCTTGGACATATTGGAGAGAAGGGCCTTCGGATACTACATAGAAATGGTATGGTAGAAGTTATGTCTAATTTCTCTCTGGAATTCGATTTCTGTGAACATTGTGTAGATGGGAAGAAGAATCGGGTGAGTTTTCCTTCTGGTGCTAAGAGGGCGAATAAGATATTAGAACTTGTGCACAGTGATGTGTTTGGACCTGTGTCAGTTCCATCACTGGGAAAGTTTGTGTACTATGTTTCATTCATAGATGACTTCTCAAGGAATACATGGATATATTTCTTGAGGAAGAAATCTAAAGTCTTTGACAAATTTAAAGAATTTAAGGCTCTGGTGGAAAACCAGACAGAGAAGAAGATAAAGGCGCCGAGGACAGATAATGGTGGGGAGTTTTGCAAGAAGGAATTTGAAGAGTTCTGTAAGAAGTGTGGTATAGCACGGCAGACGACTACTCCATACACACCTCAACAAAATGGAGTTGTAGAAGGAATGAACAGAACACTGATGGAAAAGGAAAGAAGCATGCTCAGTGGTACCGGGTTAGGACAAGAATTTTGGGCAGAGGCAGTGGAGACTACATGTTACATAGTTAACAGATCACCTTCATCAGTGTTGGAGGATAATACTCCACATGAGGTATGGACTGGTAAGAAACCCTCTCTTTTACATCTAAGGGTATTTGGATGTGATGCATATGTACAAGTTCCGACGAAGAAAATGACCAAGTTGGATAATAAATCTAAAAGGTGTATGTTTATTGGGTATAAGGATGGTTTAAAGGGTTACAAGATTTGGAACCCAGAAACAAGGAAGGTTGTGTACAGCCGAGATGTGGTGTTTAGAGAGGTGAAAGATGTTGTTACACATGAAGTTCTAGCAATGGAACCTGAGAAGATAGAGTTTTAGCTAAAGGAGGATGAATCAGACTCTATAATAGAAGAAGATTCAGAAGGGGAAGAGCCACAAACCGCAGCTTTGAGAAGATCAGTTCAGGAAAGAAGGTAACCAGAAAGGTATATTCCATCTGCTTTCTGTTTGGGTTTTTCCTTAACTATAACTGATGATGATCCCAGAACTGTCAGGGAGGTAGTAGACTCAGAGGATGGAAAACTCTGGAAGGAGGCCATGGTTGATGAAATGGCATCCTTGCACAAAAATGAGGCATGGGATCTGGTGGAGTTGCCGACTGGAAGGAAGCCCATAAGGAGAAAATGGGTGTTTAAAAAGAAGATGAATGTAGAAGGCAAGGTGGAGAAATAAAAAGCTCGGTTGGTAGCAAAAGCTTATTCCCAAGTGCCAGGAATTGATTTTGGTGATATTTTCTCTCATGTTGCCAAAGTTACTTCTATTAGATTACTTTTATCTATTGCTGCTGCATTTGATTTTGAGATAGAACAGATGGATGTGAAGACAACATTTATTCAAGGGGATCTAGAAGAGGAGATCTACATGAAGCAACCTGAAGTCTTTATGGTGAAGGGTAAGAAAGACCTGGTATGTAGGTTGAAGAAGTCGTTGTATGGGTTAAAACAGTCACCAAGGATGTGGTATCAGAAATTTGATACCTATATACGGGGACTTGGCTTCACTAGAAGCAAGGAGGATCACTGTGTTTATTTTAAATTAATTGGTGACCGCGTTATTTATTTGGTCTTGTATGTGGATGATATGTTGTTGATTGGAAATGACAAAGAAATTATCCAAGATTTGAAGACCCAACTGTTCTCCAAATTCGACATGAAGGATCTTGGTGCTGCAAACTATATTTTGGGCATGGAAATTAAGAGAGATCGGGCAAAGAGGAAGCTTTGGTTAAACCAAAGGAAGTATGTCGAGACTATATTGCAGAGGTTCAATATGCAGGATAGTAAACCGGTGAAAGTTCCTATTCCTGTAGTTGTAAAGCTATCTGCTGAACATTGTCCCAAGACACAAGAAGAAGAGGAGGATATGTCCTGTGTTCCATATGCAAGTGCAGTGGGTAGCCTGATGTATGAAATGGTCTGTACTAGACCAGACATTGCACATGCAGTGGGAGTATTGAGCAGGTTTATGTCAAACCCAGGGAAGGAGCATTGGACTGCAGTGAAGCGGGTTTTCAGATATTTACGTGGCACTAGTGATTATGGCTTGTGCTACCAGGGAAGACCAGGATTGGAAAGAATGTTGGACATTCATGGTTTTTTTGATGCAGACTGGGCTGGAGATCTGGACCAAAGAAGATCTACAAGTGGGTATGTGTTTAGCCTATTTGGAGGCGCAGTCAGTTGGATGAGTAAAAGACAGTCTGTAGTGGCTCTTTCAACTACAGAGGCAGAATACATAGCAGCCACTCATGCGAGCAAGGAAGCAGTTTGGTTGCAGAGATTGTGTTCAAGTATGGGGTTGGTACAGCAAGCTATAAGGATAGACTGTGATAGCCAAAGTGTAATTTTCTTGGCTAAGAACCCTGCTTATCATTCAAAGACAAAGCACATTGATGTTCAATATCACTTTGTTAGAGATATGGTTGAGGCTAAAAGGGTGTTACTGGTAAAGGTGGACACTTTGAAGAATGTTGTAGATGCATTGATGAAGTCTGTGAGCACTCAGAATTTCTCTTGGTGTAGAGAAACAATGGGTGTTGAATAATTGGCCAAATGACTAAGCTCTCCTCTGGCCCCCTGTGGAAAGAAAACAACAAGTGGGAGAATGTTGGGTATGTGTTATATTCTTTCCACGACTAGCCCCACGCGCTATACGTTGTGGCGGACGCAGTAGGGGGGCAGCGCTCTGGCGAAATTTTTTTTGGTATGCGGTCCCACTCATATGCGGACCCACCCATGTTTTGTGCATGATTTTGCACATGGTTTTCGGGTACGATGGTTTTCGGCCCCTAGTATTTTGTAGATCTGGTCAAGGGAACTACGGTTATGTTCTAATCCAGGGTTAATGTATTGGGGTTTATGTATGCTTCGACATGTATATATATGTGTTGTAACACTAAAATGATTATAATGAAAAATCAAGCTGGTAGTCCCGATTTGGGATCCAGGGGAAAATCTCTGTGTTTATCTGTTTTATGTTTTATGCTCTTGCTATTGTTTATTTTTTGTTATAAGATTCATGTGTAGATAATTTATGTTTAGGGTTAAAACCTACAAGTACTGAGTTAATTCTCTCACACTTTCATACAAAAACTGACCAATAATTATCCAATTTCCTGCCTCTAGATAGCCTGCCTTGCGTGCGCAATTCCTGATGAATGCAATTCCTAAAATATAGGAATTATGGCCTTCCTTGACTACACAAGTATCATGGGCACTACAATGGGTGTTTGGTTGCATGGGTGCAACCCAATAATCCTACAACTCACAGTCAACTTCCCTTTCACCTAGATCTCAACTAGGTCTCCACTGGATCTAACATGCATGCAGATAATAATAGTAAATCCTCAGCTGCATGTGAGATCACTAATTGCGAATTCATTAATATTTAATTCACTTGATCTCTCACTAATGTATCTTCAACTACAACCAACACAACTGAATTTAACTCACTTAACTGAGTTAAACTTATTACAACCTGCATTAACTAATGCACCATTACACTTTGAACTCCATTTCAACTAAAATTACTCTGCATGCTTCACCAACTATCTCTAACTCAAAATATACTAGATTACTGAGTTTATTACTCTCAGTTAACTATTACAAGTTACTATTGAGAATAGATTAAAGTTAATTGTCCATCTCAATTAAAGGATAACTAAAATAGACATGCCTTGAAAAGTGTTTACTGAGCATGTTCAACCATCATTTGAGAATGTTTTGAGCATGCTCAACCATAGTTGAATTGGAATAGTCGATCATTTTTTGACTAGAATTTGACTATGGTTGACCATATTTTGTCTATGGTTTTTCTATTCTTGGCCATGATTTGACTATTTTCCTATTACAATGGAAGCTGTTGATGGCTAACCATGGTTGTACTATGGTTAACCTTAACCATCCATTATTGATTGATATATTATTAATGTGTCATTAGTGGAATATTAAGCACTTATTAATGTTACTTAAATGTTATTACTATTATATTAATGTATTAATTTGTTAATTAATATTTTGATTGATTAAAGAATATTTAGGTATAATTATAATAATTATATTTTATTATAATTATAATATAATATAACATTATTTTATTAAAATTATTAATAAATTTTCCCCAATAGCCATATATATTTCAAGCTCTGGTGGATGCCCATCGCATGAATTTAAATTTTTTTATTTATCAAAGGCCAGGATCGATTGTTGTCGGAATATTATTCATCTAATAGCTTCATAGACGACTCGAATGAGAGGGAGTGTAGTTGTGGAAACATGTTGGTGAAGGATAGAAGCATTACTAAATGTTGGGTATCGTGGTGGTCATGGCATGTCGATAACAAATGCCATATTACAAATTCAAACATTTCAATACCTAAGAGAAGAACAATATTTTAAAGATCAGGGAGAAAAATGATTTAAGGTGTTTCTTACCTCAGTTTGATCCTTAATTGCTCGATTAATTGAGTATTGTTCGAATTTAATTTTTTGCATTTGTAATTCAATCAAAGGGACATACTTTTTCTAGAATGGTGTGCATGTTTTCATGAGATATCATGATGAGATATATGGAAAAAGTGAAGGTGAATGTGTGCATACATACAATGAAATGAGTGGTAAGATGTTTGTGGTTGTTCGATATATGTACAATGTGTTTGACTCTGGTTTTATTTATATAAAAAAAATTCTTGCAATAAGAGGGATAGAGAATGTGGGGTTTCCTCAAGTCATTATATTGATAGCATAAAACTAGTCTCGAATTTGGTAAACGTGGGAATTATATAGGTAATCATTCCAATGTTATGCTTGGAGTCACTAGATGTAAAAATGCACTCGTGATCTTGTGGAATATACAGTGAATCTCCTAATCAAAAGTTTGGGTGGTCTGTTAGCTACCGAGTAAGAGAATGCATTATACTTATGTTTTGATATGCAATTTTCTACGAGTTGTTTACAAGGTTTAGCTTTGTTTCACATCTAATGTTTTGTAAAAAGAAACAAAAATAATTTAGGTTTGTTAAACGAACATGGACTTTCGTAATGCTCTTCTTTAGGATAATGCATGTTAAGCAGAAATTACGATCAACAACATGAAATTGAAGTTATTTCGTTGTAATCATATAGAAGTTTTAGAGAAGAAATGTAAATAGGGTGAGAAGAAGAGATTATGAAATAGAAACTAAAAAGGAGGAATGCAAGAAAATTTTGTTAAAATGTTGTGGATGAGCAGCAATATATGTGCATGGAGGTGAGATCGAACGTAGAGACACCGAGGAAGGTTTAATTGAAATATGGGTGATTGCATTTTGTGATTTATTTTACAAAGAAATAAAAGGAAAGTACAAGAAATTAATTTTTGGGACATAAATAGATAAAAATAATATTTTAACTGTAGTTAGAGCTAGATTTAGTCGGGTAGTCAAAAGTTGGGATGGTAATGCTTAGGAGTTAGTTATAGTCGTGACCCAAACTCTGACGTACAAGGTGCTGCACATAGGGTGGATGGCGGGAGTGGGAAGTTAGAGAAAAATGAAAGTAATAGAAAGTGATTGTTAGCATGAAAATTGATAAAAAAACAATATTGCATTAGTGGCCGGAGCTAAAGTCAGTCAAGTAGTCGGAAGGTAGGATGGTGTTGCATAGAAGTTAGTTGGAGGGATACCCTGACCCTGACCCTGACCCTGACATAGAATGTTTCAAGTTCACTCCCATAATTTTTTTTGGGTAATGTTATTTTGTAAGAATTGTTAGTTGAAAAGATGTTTTAAAAGAAAAATGATTTTGTTTTGAAGAATGCATTTTTTTTTAAATTGTCTTAACATAATGTTATTTAAAAGAAATAATATTTTTTAACATATGTTTGCAAAGGACATTTTTAGCATGTTTAATATGATAATTTTGATATTAAATAAGATGAAATTAAGATAAAGTGATTGTTGGCATGAAAATCGACAAAACAAATATTGTATTGCTAGTGAGAGATGAAGACAATTGGCTATTCAGAAATCAGGATGTTGTTGCATAAAGGTTAGTTGGAGGTGGACGTCAACCCCAATGGACAAAATAGTTGGAATACTCATGTAATTTCATTTTTTTGGTAATGTTGTTTTCCAAGGATTGTTAGTTGAAATGATGTTTTGAAAGAAAAATAATAATTTTTTTCAAAAATGCAAATGTTTTTGAAATTTTCTTCAAAAAATGTTAATTATATATATATATATATATATATATATATATATATATATATATATATATATATAATGAATGTTTGCAAAGGATATTTTCTTGCATTTTTAATATGATAATTTTCATGTTTAATAATATCCTTATTATTTGAGGATTTTAGCCTTTGCAATGTAACATACAATATTTCGTTTGGTTTTAGGAAAGTTGCTAATTTTCTGATGGATCCTAGTATTTGGAATTTTTTTCTAATTGAGATTCTTGAGCTTAGATTTCATTGAATTCCTTTATCAGTGATCTTAAAATTTTGGTTGGTTTGTAAATAATGGAGTACTCTATTCGAAAACCCCAATTTTCTCGCTTCCTACAATCAATGTTCCGATACAGAATTTGGAGTTATTCCTTTGCCAACTTGTATCTAGGATAATTTTTGTTTTGTGGAAAATTCTCCTCTATAGATAAAAGGGAACTCCTTAGATATAGTGGAATGATCTAGAAACAATAGGGGAAAAATATCTATGTTTTCCTTGGAGAAATTAGAATATAAAAGAAGTACCTACCTGGAATTTGTAGTAATCCCTCCTCCTTCACTAGCTTGTAAGCTCCTACTTTAGCTATGAGTGTTACAAATGGAACTTGTAAAATGACTAAAACAAGCAAGAGAAATATAATATCCACAGAGAGTAGATTAATATGTTGGGAAAAATACTGAGACGGGGGGGGGGGGGGGTGACTCAGTATTTAGAGCTGACTAAAATTTTTTTATTTTTCTTTGAGCAGATTTCCATACGCGGTTTTTATGAAATTAACTAGCGTATGCACGCGGAAATATAGAAGGAAACTAGCGTATATAGATTTATCTTTCAAATTTAGAGAATTAGTATTTTAAATAGATTTATCAGTTATGAATAAGGCTATATAATATGAAGTTATGAGCAGTAAACAACATTATAAAGCATCACACACATGAACACCAATATTTAAGGTGGAAACCCAAATCAGGAGAAAACCACCACTGCTGTCGTCTCTGTCTTCAATATTTATTATATAGAAAACCTTTTACAACATTGTACTGATGTAGACTTATACCAGTACGCAGGTTTCTACCTATAGAAGGCTGCAACCTTCTCTCGTTTTCAAGCTAAAACTGTAAGGGAGCTCCAACCCCCTGATCTCGTTTATCAGCCTCTTCTGGAAGGGAGCTTCGACCCCTTGATTTCAACACCAGCTTCTACTTTCATACTGAAGGCTTCAACCCTCAGATCCACTGCAGACCACGTTTCATCAATTTTCATACTGGATCAAAATAGCTTCAACACAACCCCTTAACATTAACAACCGTACTTTACCCAAGACTTCAATTAGAATAGTAAGACCACTGTAACCAGAAAATCAGAAATAACCCAGACTTCAAAAACAAATATGTAGATACAAACTTAACGCTGAACATTCATCAATTCAAATAGCACACGCTACTTCTCTTTATTGAAGCCGCATGTATATGCACTTCCCTGCTCACCAACCTATGTATGCCTCTGTGCATACTATTTTTCATAACATGAGCTGCATACGCTACTTTTCTTCACTGAAGCTGCGTGTATACGAACTTTTCTTCATATCAACCTGTGTATACTTCTGAAAATACTGATTTTCAGAATGTGATCAATCTTAGATACAGATCTAAGGCTTTCAGTCAGACACCTTCTCAGCAATGCAGAACCTTTAGATAGTCAATCAAGTTTAACCATGTTTTCTCACTCATCCTTCATCATGTTTTCTCAATTAGTGATTAGATTTGTTCATTATAAAATCAACAGCATACTCCATATTCAATCAACCCAGAACTTCAAGTAGACTTCATTGACCGATAGCGGAGAGAAAACAGAAATCACAGAAGTAATATCTGTAAATAAACTTTAGAAACTCTAACTTCCATACGCGCTTTTTATTAAGTTAACCCACGTATATACACGCTTTTATCGAGACAAACTAGTGTATAGATCTGTAAAATATAAACTTGCAGAACAGACCAGATCTATAAAATTACCCAGATTTCTTCAATTTCTTCATTAGACTTGTGCCAGGTCTTCATCATTTCTTTTGCAGATCATCCTAGAGATTCATCATTTCTAGATCTAGAGATCTTGAACCTTCATCATATCCATAGGTGCATCATAGATTCAGATCTATCAATTAAGAACAGAGTTCAACCATGCAGATATATCTTAAAGAGATGTATTTATTAACAACCCTTACACCTGCACACATTGCACTATGATCCTCTTCTCCTTATATAGTTTTAGCCTTTATCAATACCATGAGCCAAAAGCACACAAATTCCGATGGTATTCTTGGACGGAATCAAATAAACCATACAACGCTCAATACTGTGTGCCAAAACCATGGTAATGCCCCTTGGTATTATAAATTTGGAGTGCAAAAGGGCATACGCGACTTGGGACGTACTTATCCGTGTGCATACGTGACTTGGCCTTTACAAACTCACGTATACATTGTGACATATTATATTTATCATTTCTCCAGCACTTATTGGAATTATTTTCTCTGTCACATCTGTAGATACATCATTCTTACATATTTTTCTATCCAAAGACAACTTCATCAAGTAGGTTGCCATCAAGGACAACACATTGCATCATATTGCCAACAATCTCCCCATTTGGACTTGATGGCAACCATGATGGTGTTTGATCACCACAACAGATAGATACATTGAATATAACCATTATTCAAACACCCATTATTCAAACAAGGTTTTTCTTCTCTTGTAGAAAGAAGAGCGTTGTAGATCTGATGTGCACTGAAGTGACCATGCTCCCCCTAAGTTCACGTTGAATCTTCAAACATATTTTTCAATGAATTACATGACTCTATGACCTTTCCTATCATCAAGGACTCATTCTTACATCAATGATCCAACCAAGTGGATTTACATATGTGAATCAAGTACCCAACCAAGTGGTTTTACACATTTTGACTCAACTACCCAACGAAGTGGGTTTACAAATTTGAACAAGTCCTTACATGACTGAATATTTCAATTTTACATCATAGGTCTCAACAATACCTTTTTCATCAATTACAGAAATGACTTATACAATCAAGATAAAATATTCTCAAGCATGAGATCAGACTACAACAAATAATTAGAATGCCAAAAATGCATCTTTTCCACATGACCAATGCTCCCCCTTAGTCTGTGCATCCTGAACACTTTCAACAGAAAATCATCAAGGCATCTTCATAAGAAGTATTTGAGAATGAAACAGAAATATGAGAGCTGGAACATCACCAGAGATACCCAACAGCACTGCAACTGTGCTGAAGAATGCTGACCCAAAAAAAAATTGTCAACAAACACCCATACACAGTTTTATGTCTATAAACTCACATAAATACGCGACTATCCTTTAGGAAATCCACGTATCCAATTTAATCTTCTAAATTTAAGCAGATCTGATCTTCTGAGAGGCACAGAAAACTCCCAGCTTCTGTCTGAGATATTCGAATGCTTCCCTGGCTAAAGGTTTAGTAAATATATCAGCAACTTGTTCGTTGGAGGGAACATACTCCAACTTCACCTTTTGTTCAAGCACTTGTTCACGTAAGAAGTGATACTTGATGGGAATGTGCTTGGTCTTGGAATGCATAACAGGATTCTTTGAGATATTGATGGCACTTGTATTATCACACATAATGGAGATAGGAGGTGAACATTTGATTTGAATTTCTTCTAAGGTTTGCGTCATCCAAAGAATTTGAGTGCAACATGATGCGGCAGCCACATATTCTGCTTCTGCTGTAGATAAGGCAATAGAGCTTTGCTTCTTTTTGAACCAAGATACTAATTGGGGCCCCATATAGAATGCACTTCCACTAGTGCTTTTCCGATCATCAACATTTCCAGCCCAATCTGCATCAGTGTAAGCATGAAGAGTGAGATCAGCATTCTTTGGATACCATAGTCCAAACTCTTGAGTTCCTTGTAGATATTTGAATATTCTTTTGACAGCCTGAAGGTGAGACTCTTTTGGATTAGCTTGGAACCATCCAACAATCCCAATTGCATGCATAATGTCTGGTCTACTCCCAGTGGGATAAAGTAGACTTCCTATCATAGATCTGTATTCTGGTTGATTCACCATGGGATAATCATCATGAGAACTGAGATTACATCTGGTTATCATTGGTGTACTTACAGGTTTGCACTCTTCCATGCCATACTTCTTCAGAATTTTCTTAAGATATTTTTCTTGTGATAAGAATATGCCATATGTTGCTTGTTGCACTTGCAAACCAAGAAAGAATGTTAGTTCCCCAAGTAAAGACATTTCAAATTCTTGCTACATAACAGAAGCAAATTTCTGACTCATAGATTCTTCATTACTTCCAAAAGTGATATTATCAACATATACAACCACAATCAATAGTTTATCATTTTTCAGTTTTTGTGTATAAGTTTCTATCAACAGACCCTTTTGAAAATCCTTGTTGATGAAGATATTTTTCAAGACGATAATACCATGCCCATGGAGCTTGTTTGAGACCATATAGAGCCTTTTTAAGTCTACAAACAAGTTTTTCATCATTTCCCAAAATGAATCCTTCTGGTTGTTCTATATAAAATTCTTCTTCTAGATCACCATTGAGAAAAGCACATTTAACATCCATTTGATAAACTTTGATTTGTTGGAAGCTTGAAAAAGCAAGAAACATTCTTATGGCTTCAAGTCTAGCTATAGGAGAAAATTTTTCTTCAAAGTATATACCTTCTTGTTGAGCATACCCCTTGCAAACAAGTCTAGCTTTATTTCTTATAACATCCCCATTCTCATTTAACTTGTTTTTAAATATCCATTTAGTTCCAATGACATTTTTCTCATGAGGTCTTGGTACTAGTTCCCAAGTGTGATTCTTTTCAATTTGATCAAGCTCTTCATTCATAGCTTCAATCCAAAATTCATCTTTGCTAGCTTGATTGAAATTGTGTGGTTCAATAGTGGATAGAAATTCCAGATAGCTAGAAAATCCCACAAGAGTCCTTCTTGTTTGTACACCTGATCCCTTTTCTCCCAAAATTTGAGATTCTAGATGATTCTTTTGAAAAAATCTTGATGGAGCTTTTTCAGATAAATCATCTTCGAGTTCTTCATTGGGTTCACTGTCTATATCATTTCTATTTGATGTAGAAGGGTATATGTCATCATCGTCTTCATCTGTTGTTTGTTTTTCTTATTTTGGAGCTGCAGGAAACTCATCAATAACAACATCAATACATTCAACAATCTTTCGAAGTCTTTTATTGTAACATTTATATGCTCTACTCCTAGAGGAGTAAACAAGAAGTATTCCTTCATCTGCTCTGGGTTCAAACTTGCCAAGTTTTTCATCATTATTTTTGATAAAGCATTTGCTTCCAAAAACTCTAAAATGCTTCACAGTGGGAGGATTACCATACCAGAGTTCATATGGAGTCTTATCACTATTTACATGAACATGTGCCTTGTTAAGAATATTTACCGCTGTATGTGTTGCTTGTCCCCAAAATGTGTCAGGTGTTCCGGAATCATCAAGCATAGCTCTAGCCATTTGTTGAACTGTTCTATTCATTCTTTCTACTACGCCATTTTGTTGTGGAGTGCCAGCTACAGAAAAATTGTCTTTTTATGCCATGTTGTTCAAAAAATTCAAGGAATTCATCTGATGTATATTCTCCTCCTCGATCAAATCTAAGACACTTGATTTTTAGATCTAATTCATTCTCAACCAGTGCTTTGAAGATCTGAAATTTCTCAAATGCTTCATGTTTGTGTTTAATCAACCCAATCCAACACATTCTAGAGAAATCATCAATAAATAATATATAGTATTGTTCACCACGTGGTGACTTTTTCCTCACAGGTCCACATATGTCAGTATGAATTAGTTCAAGAGGCTTACTTGATGATCCTTCCATGGCATTAAATTTGACTCTGGTTTGCTTACCGAATTGGCAAGATTTTCATATGATACTTTCAGTTAGAGTAATATTGGGAAGATCATGAACAACTTTAAGTCTGCTTGATTTGTTGATTTGAGAGAAGCTCAGATGCCCCAACCTTCTATGCCATAGCCATTTTTCTGAAGATTTACTCAAGTAACATTTTTCTTTGCAGTTCTTCAATACATACATATTTCTTGGAGTTCTTTTTAATTTTATAATTGTTTTACCTGTACCAAGATCATGTACCACACATTCTTTTGAACTAAAGACAACTTCAGTTCCTTGATCACACATTTGACTTACACTTAACAGGTTATGCTTTAATCCATCCACATACATGACATTATTAGCTTTTACCTTTTATTTTAGAAAAACAAACCATTTTCCCTTATTGACAGTAGGAGTATCATTTCCAAATGTAACATTCTTTTCTTTTCTAGCACACTATATGCAAGAAGTTTGTTTTTGTCACCTGTCATATGTTTTGAGCATCCACTATCAATGTACCATTGATTTTCTTCACCTTCTGCAAATAAAGCTATGCCACAATTTTCAACCTCTAATTCCTTCTTTTTCCACACTTTGGAGCTTGAAGGAAACTGCTCTTTTGGCTGGA
Source organism: Pinus albicaulis (assembly GCA_034641835.2). Lineage (NCBI taxonomy): Eukaryota > Viridiplantae > Streptophyta > Pinopsida > Pinales > Pinaceae > Pinus > Pinus albicaulis. Next base: position 77,061,995 of record CM076578.1, read on the forward strand.
CTTTGCTCCTGCATTCAGATTCTTCATGGCCAAAGTTATTGCAATAAGCACATTCAACTTCATTTTGAAGAGAAGAAAAGTTGTTATAGGTATTATTCTTTGTTCTAATATCAACCATTTTCTTTTTTTTTTTCTCTTGTCATGATGGTTTTATATGCAACACATTGAACAACTTTATGACCAAAATTGTGACATGAGAAAAATTGTCCATTGAAGAGGAAATTTCTGTGATCGTGAAATCTTATACTTGAATTTACCTATTGATTGGTGTTTCTTTGAAAGGTATTCCTGTTAGTGTTCTTTGAATTGAGATGGTCATGCTTTACCTGTAAAGATTCTTTATTCCCTTGCTGAGTGGTAGAATGTTGTATACTAGCTGTAGCTGCTTTTAGATAATTTGGTGCTGAAGCCTAAGAAGATTCTACGATATATCCAAGACCTGTATTTATAAGAGGAGAACGTTGTACCTTGATAATCTCATCTAAGGTTTTAGATCCTTTAGCAAATCTAAGATTCAAAGTCTTCACTTTCTCATTTTCTTTTCTTAGACTTACTAGTTCACATTCTAATTTCTCATTGTGTTTCTCCTTTACTTCAAGCTGATTTTTCAGAGTTTCTATGGATATTTTACTTTCTTCTAAGCATATTTTACTTTCTTCTAAGTATATTTTGAGTTGATTGAATTCATCAAGAAAATCATTGTCCTCTAAAGCATCCATAAAAGTATCTTTTTCTTCTCTAGATTCTTTTTCAAATGCCATGAGAAGTCTAAGATCTTGTTCACATTCTTCCTCACTGTCAGATAACCCATCACTGTCTTCATGAGTATAGTAACTTTTTCTAGTGCTAAACCGATTCTTATTCCTTCTTGCTATTTCCTTCCCTTTTTCATGTGTTTCTTTGTAAGGACACTTAGCAGCATAATGACCAACTCTTCCACAAGCAAAACATTTGAAAGGAAGCTTACCTCTGAATCGTCCTGTGCCAAGTTGGAGTTTCTTTACAAAATTTACCTCATCTTCTTCTATCTCTTGTACTTCTTTCCCTTTTGTAGAAGCTCTAAATACGGCTTCTTTGACTTCAGATGGTTCTCCTCTTCTCATTTCACATGCAGTTAGTATGCCATGAAGTTGCACCATAGTAAGATTTTGAAGATCCTGCTTTTCTTCAAGAGCAGAAACTTTTGACTCAAATTTTGCCGTTAGTGATCTTAAAACTTTCTCAGCCAAAGTAGATTCGGTTATTGTTTCTCCCAGATTTATCATACAGTTTACAATATCATCAAGACGTAAAAACAAACTGGCAATGCTCTCCTCATTATGCATTTTTAGATTTTCATATTGAATTCTGAGAGTTTGGAGTTTAGCACTTTTTAACTTTGCATCATCTTCATAACTTAGAATGATTTTGTCCCATATTGCCTTTCCTGTATCCAGCTGCATGACTTTGACAAATTCTGATTCAGTTAGACTTCCCAATAGAGCATTGACCGCTTTTGCATTTGTTTCATAATTCTTTCTTTCAGTTGGATCTGTTGGTACTGCAGCTGGATATTGATATCCTCCTTCAACAATAGCCCATACATCTGATCCCAGAGACTGAAGATAGGATCTCATCCTTGTTTTCTAGAAGATTAAATTGTTTCCGTAGAAGAGCAGAGGCCTGATAGATGTTGTTCCATCTTGAATGCTCATCTTCATTGATCTTCCGTCTAGCGGCTAAGCTTTTTCAGAAGGACCTGCTCTGATACCAATTGTTCGGAAAAATACTGAGAGGGGGTGGGGTGAATCAGTATTTACAGCTGACTGAAAACTTTTTACTTTTTCTTTGAGCAGATTTCCATACGCGGTTTTTATGAACTTAACTAGCGTATGCACGCGAAAATATAGAAGGAAACTAGCGTATACAAATATATCTTTCAGATTTAGATAATTAGTCTTTTAAACAGATTTACCAGTTATGAATAAGGCTAGATAATCTGAAGTTATGAGCAGTAAACAACAGTATAAATCATCACACAAATGAACACCAATATTTAAGGTGGAAACCCAAATCAGGAGAAAACTACTGCTGCTGTCGTCTCTGTCTTCAATCTTTATTATATAGAAAACCTTTTACAACATTGTACTGATGCAGAATTATACCAGTACGTAGGCTTCTACCTGCAGAAGGCTTCAACCTTCTCTCATTTTCCAGCTACAACCAGAAGGGAGCTCCAACCCCCTGATCTCGTTTACCAGCCTCTCCTGGAAGGGAGCTTCGACCCCCTGATTTCAACACCAACTTCTACTGGCTGAAAGCTTCTACTTTCATACTGAAGGCTTCAACCCTCAGATCCACTACAGACCATGTTTCATCAATTTTAATATTGGATCAAAATAGCTTCAACACAACCCCTTAACATTAACAACCATACTTTACCCAAGACTTCAATTAGAATAGTAAGACCACTGTAACCAGAACATCAGAAATAACCCAGACTTAAAAAAAAAATATGCAGACACAAACTCAACTCTAAACGTTCATCAATTCAAATAGCATATGCTACTTCTCTTTACTGAAGCCACGTGTATACGCGCTTCCCTGCTCACCAACCTGCGTATGCCTCTGTGCATACTATTTTTCATAACATGAACTGCATACGCTACTTCTCTTCACTGAAGCTGCATGTATACGCGCTTTTCTTCATATCAACCTGCGTATACTTCTGAAAATACTGATTTTCAGAATGTGATCAATCTCAGATACAGATCTGAGGCTTTCAGTCAGACACCTTCTTAGCGATGTAGAACCTTTAGACACTCAGTCAAGTTTAACCATGTTTTCTCACTCGTCCTTCATCATGTTTTCTCAATGAGTGATTAGGTTTGTTCATTATCAAATCACCGTCATACTCCATATTCAATCAACCCAGAACTTCAAGTAGACTTCATTGACCGACAGTAGAGAGAAAAAAGAAATAAAAGAAGTAATATCTGTAAATAAACTCTGAAAACCCTAACTTCCATACGCGGTTTTTATTAAGCGAGCCCGCGTATATACGCGCTTTTACCGAGACAAACTAGCGTATAGATCTATGAAATATAAACTTGCAAAATATACCAGATCTATAAAATTACCCAGATTTCTTCAATTTCTTCATCAGACTTGTGTGAGGTCTTCATCATTTCTTTTGTAGATCATCCTAGAGATTCATCATTTCTAGATCTAGAGATCTTGAACCTTAATCATATCCATAGGTGCATCATAGATTCAGATCTATCAATTAAGAACAGAGTTCAACCATGCATATATCTCTTAAAGATATTTATTTATTAACAACCCTTACACCTGCACACATTGCACTATGATCCTCTTCTCCTTATATAGTTTTAGCCTTTATCAATACCATGAGCCAAAACCACACAACTTCCGATGGTATTCCTGGAAGGAATCAAATAAACCATACAATGCTCAATACTGTGTGCCAAAACCATGGTAATGCCCCTTGGTATTATAAATTTGGAGCGCAAAAGGGCATACGCGACTTGGGACGTACTTATCCATGTGCATACGCGACTTGGCCTTTACAAACTCGCATATACATTGTGACATATTATATTTATCATTTCTCCAACACTTACTGGAATTATTTTCTCTTTCACATCTGTAGATACATCATTCTTACATATTTTTCTATCCAAAGACAACTTCATCAAGTAGGTTTCCATCAAGGACAACACATTGCATCATATTTCCAACATAATATATCTATTCAATGAGACAAAAGACATTGAAGTACATAAGAATCAACATGACACAAGTATAGGAAAACAAATTTCTTTTTGTTTTAATAAACGAAGGGGAGAGTTACAACCACTTATAGATGTTCGACTTTGTAGATGTCTCCCCCATTATCTTATCTTTCCTTTCCACAAATAAAAACTTTAACCCCAACCCTAATGCATCAATGGATTATGATTACTTAAGCTCAAGTAGTAGCATGAGGGAATAGTAATATCCAAAAGCCAACCCAAACTCTATGGGAGGTAGTGAGTGATGGGCCTCTAAATTAGACATAAAATAAGGCCCGTCTAACCTTTGTTAAGCCTATCTACCTTCCTTACGCACATGAAAAGATATATTAAATCTCTCCTTCTGCACTTAATAATGTTTTCTTACACTTTAATGTTTTCTTAGGAAATTTTAAAGGTAATTTCGTATTTGTACCTAATATTGGTTATTTTTGTAGAATATTGTGAGAATATTTGGTAGATTATGTAGATTTGGAGAAGGAGATAATTTAGGGACTTGCTCCCTGCCACTAGAATATCAAGAGTGAATAATATCAATGAATTAGGGAGAAATATTGGATATATTCAAGGGTGTTGTCCACCCTCAAAGGCAACCAAACGATCCTCATGAGATACCCTCCAACAATTCAATTTCTAGAGGTAGCCAAGCAACTCAAGACCAAGTGCACTCAAGCCATACTTCACTTAGAGTCTCCAACAACTCAAATTCCAGAGGTAGCCAAGCAAATCAATACCAAGTTCACTCATGCCATACTTCACTTGAAGTCAAGTGGAGTCATTACCCATTTTTAGGGAGTTGTTGGTAGCTTCCCTAGAGAATAAATAGAGAAAACCTAGAGCTAGGAACTGTCAATTATTCGATTCCATTCAGAACCTTTGTTGCAAGCTATTAGGCTTTCGTTATTTAAGACCTTCAGGATGAAATAAGACTGTATTTTTTGTGATGCAATGGGTATTCATATGACCTTTTATTGATATAGTTCTAGAGAGCTGGGATCATGGGTCAGGGCCCAACTGATGTGCCTCAGCTTCTCTGATGTTACCATTCTTTCCTTTCTACCATTAAGCTAGTTTTCTTTTTATCACACATTATTTTCTATATTCCCATGCATGAATCCACAAGTTTTTTTTTCAGGAATCAGTATTAATGTTCCGTAAAAGTTGATTTTCCATCTCTGTGTTACACTTACAAACACCTCTATTACACTTTTATTCCTTCCTTTTCTCTTATCGTGCCTGTTATCACTCAGGCCTTCCTTGAAGTTGTAAGAAAAGGAAAGAAACCCGAGGTAACCACTGACCAACCTTCAGATACAAAATCTAGCCAATCTATATCCAGAGAGGGCTCTCTCTTTAAAATTTAGCTTTGTTCTTAGAAATTTTTAGGCTAGTTATAAGTCCAAGAAATTTAGTTTGAATTTGAATGGTGAAATCTGCCAACTGAGGGAAATATTGAGTATTTTTAAGCCATTGGGCTATGGAGTCGAAAGGATGGCTTTACTGGATTAAATTTCTACACACAAGATGGCTTTGCAAGGTAGGATAGCCAAACAAAGAACAATTTTAGATATTAAAGTGAATGGAATGGATTTTGAAGGGATGAAAGGAAATTAAGAATCTTTCAACATGTTCAAAGAAAGAAAGTGAATGATTACAAATAAAGAGAAATTAAGAATTCTTTACTATAGTAATCAAAATATTTAAACCAGCGAAACAAGAGCAATTAAGAATTCATTGTTTATAACCGGTTTAGAAGAAAACATTTAGAATAATCACAATTGAAATCAAAGTACACTTAAGAAATTTCTGATTTATTCTTTTTTGTCAATTATTCAGAAATGGAACACAGTGAAATTATAAACAGATATAAAACTTAAAACACAGGATAGAAATGACTTATTGAACTGTAGTCTGACACATGAATCCTGCAAAAAGTCTTGAGCTTCAAATCATCATCCAGCAAGCCACAAAGAAATTTCTCCAAAGCACTTTTATTCCAAAAAGTCAATGTTACAGCAGAGTAGAAGAATCCACCGTCAATAAGTCAATTGAGAGCTTATCTATACAAAAAATCATACCAAATATCTCTTTAACAAAAGGATATATAATTTACGGTGACTCACTAATAAGTTACAATAAAAATAGAGACAAATGGTCTCATGGATAAGATAAGAAGGAACCGATGTTGTGTTGTTCCCTCATTTCGAGAATGTGTTGGAGGCAGGTGCTATTTTTTAGCTCATCGTTGTCTTCTTCAGTAATTTTGTTTTAAATGACTTGCTTCACTGATACTCTTCCTTCCTACTGATACACTTTAACTTAACTGATACTCTTTGACCTTTCTTTGTCCTTTTATCCTTTATACTGTAGTAAATAGGAAAAATTTTGTATAAGGACAAATTTTACAAAAGTTCCCATAAATCTTCCCACCATTTCCCTTTTGCTATTCTTGTCCGTTGAAGCTTCCTTAATGTTTCATCAGCCTCAGTATATTTGAAGAAATTAGGTTGGTTAGGAAACAAATGCCTTACTTCATGTTCTAGATAAAATAAATTCTCTAATCTGTCATGAAGATTCCTTCCTATAGGTAATGTTGCTTGTGATGAACTAGCCGAGGAATTGGCTAGATTGTGAGCATTTATGTCCAATTTCCTAACATAAGTTTCCAAGTTCATTATTTTATCTTCTGGAATTATAGGGCCAGGAAACCCTTTATTCAACAAAACATTGAATCTTTCTCTGAAAGAAATTATTTCTGCATGCATGTCAAAGCACCTTCGTTCCAAATTTTGCATAAGAGTTCTTTTGGTGAAAACTACTTTTATTTCTAAAATTGTTGCAGTTCTATCCTGAATACCCATTTCTTCAAGCTGTTGTTTGGTTTGGGTGTTGAGAAACTGTATAAGCTGATTAGCTTCCTCAGGCCTATTTCCTAATTCTGCCCACGTGTTTTCAACCTCATCCAGAGCTGCTTTGACCAAATCATTATGCTCGTACATTATCTGAATTGAAGGCCAGATGTATTTTATTGATTGGATAATATTATTCCAAAGAATTTCATTTATTTCTCTCAAAGGCTTCTCTAATGTGAGATCCTTTTCTAATGATTTAACCAATTTTTCCAATCTCTTGATTTCTCTTGATTTGTCAGCAACACTAATTTTTGAAAGATCATATCTCTGTTCCAAATTTATAATGTGTAACTTGGTGTGCTGAAGTTCTGTTACTTGCAGTTTCAAGTCATTCATTTGCTTTACTAATTGTTCTGAATTCAAATTTGAAGTGTCTACCTGTGATGACTCTGTTGATTGACCTGTTGGTTGTGTACCTGTAATTTCCTCTGTTGTAGATGTTGTAAGAGCAGATTGTTTGTCTTTCAATGCTTGGTCCAGCTCTTACTCTGTTTCAGTCAGTTTCTCATTCATTTTCAAGAGCAACTCCATCATTTCCTCTTCAGAATTCTTCTTTATTACTTCTTCAGTTTGAGAATGTCTAGAAGCTGGCAATTTCAACTGCTTTCTCAATGCTGCAATGTCATAATCCTTTTCCTTTATTAATGCTTCTATACCTTTGACATCATTTGGATTGTGACCTAATCAAATTATTATTTCCTCCAATGTTTTTATTCTGTTGTCTTTTGCTTGAGAAGAAGCCTTTTCAAGTTGCAACTGTGTATTGGTGTTCTCTAAAGAATCCTGTAACTTGTGAGCTGCCATGGCTTTATCAGTCAAAGTGGAATAGATCATTTCCCCAGTCTGTTTATGTAATTCAATCTGGTCTAAAGGATGGATATCTTTTGCTAGGACTTCAAAGTTTGTCCTAATATAATTAGCGGATGTTTGGGGTTGTTGCACCTTGGGCTTGAAATGGCTCATTAACGTTTTTCCCTGTTGAATGTCAAAAGCTGACATTAGTCTTTCTTGATTCTTTGGAGCCATTTTCAAATATTGATTATATACTTGCATTTTCAGTGGATCATTCCTAACCTTGATATTGATAAATGTATTTTTGATGTCCCAAACCTCTTTTACTGGAGGCTTGAAAGAAGATATTTCCATACTCTTTTTCTTCTGTAGCTCTTTCCTTTGTGAAGTAGTGGATGCTCCACTGACTGTTCCTGTTTGCTGACTGCCTTCTCTTTCTTGGTTGTCAGAGATTTCTTGAAATGATTCAACTTCTGGAAGAGGATTCAATCTCTGCCTTTTAGTATCATGCTGCTCTGTAGATCTATCACCAGGGGTAGATGTTTCAACTTCTCTCTTTTTCCCTTTTTCCATATTAAGAGGAGTTTGAAGATTGGCAATTTCTGTCTCATTGATCTAAACTTGAGTGATTTGTACCTGACCTTGGTCTTTGGATGTCTCTGGTTGCTCTGTCATTGTGAACTTTTCAATTACTTGTATGTTCGGTTCTTTTTCTTTTCCTTTTGATTCTACTGCAATGTTTTCTTGTAACTTCTGCTGAATAATGCCAGTTGAGGAAGGGCCAACTTCTAATCTTGGTACATGTACAGAAGAGTCTAGGTCAAGCATCTTCTCAAGATCTGTCATAACATTTCTCATATTGACCTGCTCAATATCATGCTCTATCAATGTGCCTTCTATCCATTCATTTGTATTAGCATATTTTTCAATCTCTGGAATTCTCTGATGGATGTATGGTGTTGATTTATTTTTCCTTCTTTATCACAAATGAAGTTGAATGGGTCATAAGGTTCCCAATAGAAACTCTTATGTAATCTGAAATGGCCTTGTAATATCTTTTCAGCTTCCTCCCCTTCATCCCTATAGTTACAGATAAGCGGACCTAATTGACTTTTGATTCGGAGTTGAGCCTTCTTCTTTGCATTACAAAAATGAGTTATATCAAAGTTGTTCATTTTCCTGAAGTAATCTAATGCAAAGAATCTCATGGGGACATATTTTGGAAATTTAAATGGACATAATTCACATCCATATATCCTCACTTCTGTGTGATTTTGGTACAAGTACCAATCACCAATCTTGTATTGTTTTGATAGCTGTAGAGTTTTCTTGATTTCATTGCTGAGTCTTGGAGGAGAAACTCCTGTCAACAAGGTGGTTGCAGGGTGTATGAAAAGATCGATGAACTCTTTATAGGAATAGGGAGAATATGGAGAACTATGGGTGATGGCTGACCAAAAGATAACATACCTAGGATTCCCTTGGGCATCAAGATTTTTGGTATAGAAAGGGAAGTTTTCAGACTGGTAATATATCATGAGGTGATAGATGACAGAGGAATATTTGAACACTTTCTCATTTTCCAATCTCATGAATTGATCATGGATTTTTTTGGCTATGTAAGATGCAAAGTCATACCTGACAGCAGGAGGCTGTCCAGGGGTAAAAATAGACAATAATACCATAACTAAATGGTCAACATATTCATTGGTATTAAAACCCATTATAAAAGATATCATTTCCAAAACAAGTCTACCCTCTTCTGTGAAAAAAACATATCCATAAGGGGGAGGGCCTTTAGGCTGGTGATCAGGCAACATAAAGGTCTGACAGATGTGGCTCACTTCTTCATGGGACATTTTTGTGGATTTCTCAAGTAGCTCTCCCATGGACAGGGGAGTGAGGGCTTGATTAGTTTGAAAATGAAGCATCTCATTTATAGACTGAGAAGTAATTGTGAAAAGGACATCTTGATTTGGGGATAAGACTGCTCTCTGGTTAGGATCATAATTGGCATGGAAAAAATGGATTATTTCAGGGAAAATATGAACATAGGGAAAGAGGTGTTGGGGAAGATTAGATTCCCATAACCCAATAGTATCTAAGCCATTCAAATAATTGTCTCTGCAGCGACAAAAAATTCGAACAGGACTATCACTAAAACTCAGGTCTTTGATTTGGAAATCCCTGTCGACTAATGATAAATAATCCAGGTCTCTATGAGGGGCGTACAATGGGGCGATTTTTAAAGCCACAAGAGCTTCCCTTTTTGGTTCTTGTGGATTCAAAAATGGAAATTCGGCTTATGGTGAAAGATTGAGAAAAATTACAGGTTTCGACCAGAGAAACAGGTACAATTGCAGGTTGGGAAATCAATTACAGTTCTTCGGGATTAAGGAATGAACTAGCAATCAATTTTTTAACTTTGTTTCAGTAAAAGAAAGAGGAAAACTGAGTTTCTTAGAGAGTTCAGTGTGATTTTAGGGTAAATACCTATTTTTTGGAGAAAAGAGCGTTTCAAACAGACGCGGGTGAGTGCGAATAATCTTCTGAGAGGCTCAACTGCAATTTTCTTTGACAGGATAAAGGTTGGTAGACTTCAGAATTTTGAAATTCAAATTTTTTGCGTGGAGGGTGTATTCATTTAGTTCGTGCAAAATAATGAAAAAGACACGAATTTTTTGTTTTATTGGCAAAGTCAAACGGGAGGGAATTTTTTATTATTTTAATGACTGACGTCATTCTGTACGGGAGGTGAGTCACAGGGGGGGGAAATGGTAAGCGGTTTTTTCCACACCAATTATGAGCGAAGGCAGTTTCGGGCGGATGGCCAGTGGAATCAATGCGAGCCATTGATCTTAGGCAGATCAATACAACGGTTGAGGAGATATGGAGTTGACAGATATTTAATGGGCGGGACCGACATGATTTAATATGAATTAATCATTTCGGGAGCCTTCTGATTGGTGGGGGCTGGTTATTAATTAATCTTAAGGATTAATTAATCCCATATGGAAAAAAAATGGTCGGGAAATGTTAAATGCGCAGGGATGATTTATTCCAAAGTTTGGTTTTAATTAAACTTTTGGTTTACTTTTCTATTTTAAACATATATACATATGTTTAACATTTTTCATATATTATATTATATGATAATTAAATCAATGTGATTTTCTTACCATACAGGGCGGGAATAGAATTAATGTTATATTTTAACCAAAAGGGGGTATATTGTGGGTTTTTGACTTGAATAAGTGGGAATAAAATACTTTTGGCTAAAATAGCTATAATACATGGGTTTTTTGGGAATATTATATGAAAAGGAATTATATACATAGGAAAAGGTGATTTTCATAGGGAGTTAATATATAAATTAGAATTAATATGACAAAGGGACAATGTCAACTCAAAATACTTAAATATAACCAAGAAAGTGAAGATTCAAAAGTAAATAGCATTATAATACTTTCATCACTTAGACTTAGAATAAAAAGTGATTTTGAGGGCTTTTCATGAAAAATTGAAGGATTTTCCTAAGTAAAATGGGATTTTACTTAGGAAAAGATTTTGAGAGGTGAATGAATGTGATAATGGATGATTTCAAGTACTTAGGTTTTTTTCAATTATTGGGCCGAGGGTCTGGTCCCTCCAAAAGTCAAGGAAATGCCTTGAGCCCCTTTAATCTTCAAATACCTTAGTGCTTAGGGAAATTAGTGAAATGTTTAGGGAGAATGAGAGGGGAAATTAATAATTTGACTTTGCTCTGTTGTGAAACTTTTTGGC